>NDGM011187792.1:0-12322 GCA_002564305.1 Octomys mimax
AAGGAAGGAAGAAAGAAAGAAAGAAAGAAAGAAAGAAAGAAAGAAAGAAAGAAAGAAAGAAGTCTATCTGGTAATTTTATTAAGATATATTACCAGAAGTGAAATATGTCTACCTTGAACAATGAAGTAACAGAAAGAATGAAGGTTTAGCCTCTCTGTGTCACAGAAAGTTACAAAACTGTCCTTGATTTCCAACTTTCAGGTTTCAACTTTCTTCTTCCCAGAAAACCCTGTACAAATGCTGTCTCCTCCAAGAAGCTTTGTTGTTTTTTTTTTTACTTCCTCCCACTTCCATGATATTTGTTAAGCTCCCTTCACTGTCAGAATTTCTCTGAACCTCTCAATACATTGTGACTCTTGCTACTTTCTTTTATGTCACAGTAACTGACAGCTGAAAGGTCCTCATGAACTCCTGAAGGTCCTGAGCATCTGTGACCCATCTCCTGATTCCCAAGTCACCTGTCTGTCCAAATATCTTTAGTATCGGGGCTTGAAACACTTGCTCACAGACTCTAGTTATTTATTGAGTGCTTGTTTACATCAAGCCCTAAGCTGATACCAAAATCATTGATGGTACATAAAGCAGAGAGACAAATAAGTACCAAATGCCAAAAGACAGAAGAAAAGCATCTTATTTTATGTTTTGCGTTACAAACTTTGGGATATAATGCTGTTGCAGGATGCTGATGAAGAAGCCAGCATCCACCTTGACATCAGTAGTGAACCATGAGTCCCAACTAATAGTTTCAGGGGTTTTCATCCTGTGGGTGACAGAGAGTGCCTTTTAAGCTAAAAGCTTTGTCTTTCCCACTGTATATGGAAAAATTGACTATGCACTTTCATGGAGAAGGTCTAGCTAAGAAATGTTTATATTGGAACAAGCCCCATCTCTAAATCTGGGCTTGTTGCTGAATGGTATTTTGTTTCCTTGGATCAGAGAAGGGGTCTGGAAACATCTGTAGCTAAAATATTGTTTTAAAATCACCACAATTTTCCCCTCAAATGACAAATAACAGAATTGCTTTACATCAAACCCGCTCAGACTTCCCCATCCCTTTCCTCCCACAGTATCATTTTGCTGTCACTGCAATGGCCACACGGGCACTTGACTTGCAGCCCTGCAAGCACCGCTGTCCCCTCTTCCCTCTGCAGTCCCTCTGTTTGCACTTGGCTTATGTACTTTATCTTCACTTTTATAAACACACTGGAACAGAACAACTGGACCACAATGGTTATTTGGGGGTGCAATTTCAGAGCTATAAATAGATGATGAATTATAAAGTGATGCTGAAAATATCCGCCAGCATTTTTATTTTAAAAATAGGTTCAGGCTACACCATTTGCAAATATGACTCTTAAAGAAAATAAAAATTTTTAGGGCTGGCCAGATAGCTCAGTGGACTAATGCACCTGCTTAGGCAGAGCACAGCGGCTGGGGTTCGATCCCCTGTGTGCTGTGCTGGCCCCGCCCCAGGGTGCACTGAGACAGTCATCGAGACTGGGTGTGGTGGTGCATGCGCCTAGAATCCCAGCTCTTGGGAGGCTGAAAAACAGGAAAAATCACAAGTCCAGTCTGTGCAGTGAGACCCTGTAAGACCCTGTAGACCCTGTACTAAATATGTTAAAAAGAAAGAAAGAAAAAAATTTAGCCCAGTGATATTTCATACAAATCTCAAAATGAAATTGTAAAGGAGCGAAGCTAGGGAAAAAATAATAGGAAATGCCCTCAAAGCACACAAAAAAAGGAAATCCTGTACTAATTTTTATACTATTCAGATTCTTAAAATAATAGAGTAGCTCAGCAATAGTTTATGAGATCGTACTTAAAATTTATCTCTTGCTTCGGGACATTTTTGCTTTGTTTGTTTTTCACTAGCTCCCCAAATTAAGGAGGTAACATTTTAAATGGTAATACATTTCCTTTTTGCTTTTGGTAAGCAGCTGGTGCTCAATATATTTATATTTTTATGAATTCCATAAAATTGGTTTTATCACCATAATCCCTGAACAAATAACCACGATGAAATCCCTGGGTCTCAGTCTACAGATCCATTTCATTCCAAGCCCTTTTAGATACTTGACACAAAGCAGACATATAAAATATTGTTACTGAAATCTACTGCTTACATTCTACAAATAAGAACACTTGAGGTAGAATCACATGGTTGCATGTCTCATAAAATAAATCAGAGGCACAATAGGGGTCTCACACACAATCCTAAATTTAGAACCAGTCAGAGACTCATGAGATCTGGCCTCCCCTAGTGCTGAAGGACAAAGGTGTTAATTTCACAGCTCAGTCAAAATTTCAATGATGATATTTTATTAGTATAATGTGTGAGCCATAGTTTTCCTATTAGGTGCAGCCAGATATATGTCCAGCTGCCATATATTCTGCCTGACCAGACATCCACTTCTGATCCATGAGAGGAAACACCTGCACACGTATTGGTATCCCTCACACAAAGGGCATCCTTTCCCAGGGCCCATTGTCAGATCCTTCTAATGGAACAAGGGAGCTGTCGGGGACACAGCTGGATTTCATGCAATTACCTTCCAACAACATCCGACTTCCCTAATGGCTAATCTGCATTATTTGCTTCATAGTCTATTTCTATCTGCACTCTGAAAAAACTGTTAAAAACTCAAACATCCACTGTAAGTTACTGTATTTAAATTAAGAATAATTGTCATATCTTTGATTAGGCATCACAGAAGGCTGATGTTGGGTAATGCTTTCTATGGAGCATCAAACATACTCATGGAGTAAACCCAAGTTGCTAGGGTATCTGCCCACCTTCCCTCCCAGCTTCCAGGGCAGTGCTAGTTAGGCACTTTGGTGGTGGTGGTGGTGATGACGGGACGGCGGCGCTACCCTGTAAAATGAGGGACACATACTGATGGAGTATCTTCAGTGAGATGCTTAATAAAGCTGACAAACATGAGCAGAGCTGATTTCCCTCCCAGATATCTCCTGAAGAGAAAGAAATGGACAGCATGAGTTGCTTGTAGCCCCAGAAGAGGTGTGAGCCTCAGCAATACCCCCTTTATTTCACTAGGTTGAAATTTCTAAAAAACAAAACCTACAGGTTAGGTGAAGAGTAAGGTCCTGGAGAGCTCTTGGTATTCTGCAGTTCTGTAATGCCTACATACATTCAAAATACTTAATAGATATTTACTAAGCAACTACTGTACAAGATGCTGAGGTTTCAGAGACAAATCAGATAGCTTCAGTTTCTGTTCTCAGGGAATGATCTTCTGAAGGAAAATGACAACAATCCAGGGTCTTCAAGGCTCACTACCAGGCCATGTGCCATAAAGAGAGAGTTGCATGTCATGGAAAAACTAGCAGTTCAAAGGGCCCTGGTACAGGCTAACCCAAAAGGAAGAAAGGAAATTACTAGTTAGGAAATTCTTCTATGTATTATATTGGACTTTAAATGCACAGTATTAGTTGATCCTCAAAAACACCCAAGAAGATAACATGGTAATCGATCCCACTCTTCAGAAGGGGACAGTGAGGCTTAGAGTTATATTACGTGGGCACAGTCCCCGCAGGTAGAGCTGGAAGTGAAATCAAGATGATTCTAGGCTTTCTAATATTTCAGGTTGTCACCAAAGGTCATACCTGCAAGAAATTACAGGTCTACTAATGACCAAGGAGGGTAAATCAGTGAGATCTTGAAGCATATTTAGAGGAGAAAGTCATTCTCTCAGCAATTATTTACTAAATGGCTGCCAGATGGATTGCGGACAAGTGAGATGCTGAATATGGAAACACAGGTGGACATTTCTCAAACTGCCAAAGAGTAGATTTTTATCAGATCCTGGCAATTTAGGATGTAAATATTAAAAAAATAAATAAATAAATAAAACCTAAAGGTGCATGTACAAGATGTTGGGGTGATAATTTTATTTTATTTTATTTATTTATTTATTGCAGAACCAGGGATTGAACTCAGGCCCTTGCGCTTGCCAGGCAAGGGGTGATGATTATGTTTTGGATGGTTTTTTTAAGAGTATAGACCAGGGGCCAGCGAGATAACTCAGTGGACTAAGCACCTACTTAGGCAAGTGCAGGGACCAGGGTTAGATTCCCGGCACCACATGACACACCAGCTCCACCTCCAGGCAAGCTGAGCTGGTGACCAAGTCCAGCTGTGGTGGCACATGCCTGTAACTGCAGCCTTGAGGAGGCTGAAAACAGCAAGATCACTGCAAATCTGAGCTGTGTAGTGAGATCCTGTACAAAGAAAAAAAAAAGAAAGCAAAAAAATGATACAAAAGTATGGGCCAGGTATTTTGTAGAAAGCCCTCAATTTGTCTGTCAAATGTTTTTCTTATGACTAGAGAAATTTGGAGTTTTGAGCAAGAAGACCGCAGAAATAAAGGGAAAGGGCACATGCTCTGAGTGTGTTATCACACTTGTTAACCTTGATCACCGGGTGCAGGTAATGCTTGTGGTGCAGTGTAGGAGAACAGCTGTTAAAAAAATAAGAATTAAAGGCAAATCACTTGAAAAGAACTTCTCCCTACCTATGAAATAGCCTTAACTGATTCAATTTAATGTTTAATTCACTGTGATCATATTAAAGAACCTATCAAAATTGATTAATTGAAATAGATCACACCTTTAAATGAAATCCTAATCTATTCTGATTCTCTGAAACTATGCATCATCAACCAAATGGCCAAACATGTCACTTTTATCAGGTTGTTATAGACTACAACAGAAGAGTCCGCACTCATAAAGCATACTCCTTCCTTGTTTAGATACTGCAATTTCAATTTCCAGATGGACAGAATTCCATTTGCTAGCTCTCTGTTCCTTACTAGTTATTTCAGACATGTCTTGTAAGAAGCATTTATGTTCATGCAGTTTCCTAACTATACCCTTTAGTGCAACCACTTAAAATTCTGTTGTTGCTACCAAATTGATGTTTAGGGTAATTACCTTTAAAGAGACCTTTTCAGGGCCAGTGAGATAGCTCAGCAGACTAAGTGCCTGTTTTGGCAAGCGCAGGAACCAGAGTTCAATCCCTAGTACAACATACCATGCTGGCCCCACCCCAGGGGCCACTGAGCCAGTGACCTAGTCCAAACGTGATGGCGCACACCTGTAATCATCTGTAATCCCAGCTCTGGGGAGGCTGAAAACAGGAGGATCACTACGAGTTCAAGCTGTGTAGTGAGACCCTGTACCAAATAACTAAAAAAATAAATAACTTCAGTAATGAAGTTACTTCTCAAAAAGAGTTGATTTAATTTTGATGGAATGTAAAATTGAGTTTAGGGTGTTGGAAGAGAAAATAGCCATTGTTATGGCTTAGGATATTTTTAGTAATGTGTGCCTGTGGAAGGCTGAAGAGAAGATTTAACTAAAGAAGTAGAAAACACAAAGGAGATGCACTGATCCCAATAGAGAAAGTGAAGCATGGGCTGTGCGAAAAATGAGATTGAAATGATATTGTATGTAAATAGTCCTATTGTATTGTTTCTAACTCAGTCCTGGTGTCTTATTTATGTATTTATTTATTTAAGACAAGGTCTTGCTTTGTAATTCAGGCTGGCCCTGAACTCTCTATGTAGTCCAGGCTGGCCTCAAACTCAAGCCGATACTCTTGCCTTAGCCTCCAGAGTGCTGGGATTGAGGCGTGCGTCACCACACTGGTTTAACACTTAATATTTTTCTAACAACCGTTGACTGTGCATTTTGCTTTGGGGTCTAATATCATCCTTGTAGGTAAGCTAATGTTTTTAATGAAACTTTAAATCTGGTAAAGGCAAGTTGATATTTGAAAGAGTCCTTGATCTTTGACTCTGAGAAAGTTAATTAGATGGCATCTCATACATGTACTGGGGACGACTGAATAGTCTCTAGATGAAGAGCAGGCAGCGGTTATTTCCTACCGTGGCTTAATTACATTCTCCTGCCTCAGCCCTGAGAAGGAGGGGTGCTGGTTATTCTGCAGCTCTCCCACAGATCCAAGACCTGCTCAAGTCCCTTGCTTTGCCTCAGAAAGCTGGCCCTGAGAGAGTATTGGACTCCAGCTCGCTTGGCAGCCAAGAACTAGAGGACAAGAGAGTTCAGCAGTGCCACCCTGCTCCATCCTGCCCCTGTATTGCCTTTTGAACAGACCCAGTAGCCCACCAAGACGGAAGCTCTCTCCTGCCATCTCCCTCCTCCCTTTCTCTGGGTTCTTTACTTCCTGGGTCCTCAGAGTGGAAGACCTTCACATATTCCTCCCACGGCTTCTCCATCCCTCACTGCCTTGACCTGCCCACACTTCTCTAAACCATCACCCACTTAATGGTTTTCCATTTTCTTCATTTGAAACCTCTGAGGTGAACTGTTTCCTGCTGGGCCCCTGACTGACTCCATCAGTGACAACAACCCACTCCTGAGCTTCATGATGCTCCCCCATTTCTTTGCTGGAGGAAGAATCCTATTCAACCAGATGTTTTAATTTGCCAGTATCTTACCTTCATATAATAAAATGATAGTAAGGAGATTATACAATGGACTGAAACAAACTGAGCTACATAAACCTTTTTTTCCTTAAAAAAGAGGTTGTACAAAGAACACTGACAAGCTCTAAGAATCTAATATTAAATTTCATACTTCAGTTTTATTTGGTTTGAATTATTGTTTGATCTTTCCTAACTCCAGCCATACAGACAGTGCAGTGTTCCCTGGCTTGGGGGACCCTCTTCATTCTGCTATGTAAACTGTGGCTCCAGTTAGTAGCCACAGTGCTCCACCTCTTGAAGAGGTGGAGTTTGAACCCCAACTATCTCCTAAGGATATAAAACTGTTCTGGAAAATGTTCTTACTTAGATTTCAGTATTTTAGTATGTCACTTGGAAAATAAGAGTATTTCACATTGTTCTAAGAGTCATTTCCCTTTGCCTTCTTAAATTAGTAAGAGCCAACAACAACAACAACAAAAAAAAAATCCTAAAAATGTTCCAAGTTATACAGATAGCCAAGCCTAGGAGATGGAGTTTTCTTGCTAAAATGAAATAACAGTGGATACAAATTAAAGAATTACCCAGAAGAAACTAAAAGCTGGTAGAGCTTTTCCTGAGACAGATTAATGACTTGTGAAAGATGCCACATCAGAGAAGGCAGCTGCTAGCTGTAAGTGAAAAACAAAGGAAGAGTAAATTAAGGAATGTTCCTATGCTTATTTTTTTAACTGTGTAATGGTAATGGTACATAAAGTGAAGAGCCAGGATGCTAGGGAAATTATACACATGCAACTGAATCCATTGTCCACAGCGCATTACTCACTTCCTAGGGCTAATGTTTTACTTATTTATTTATGGTTTTTTTGAGACAGGATCTTGCTATATAGTTCAGACTGAACTTGAATCCTGTATACAGCACAGGCTAGCCTTGAACTCAAAACAGTTCTCCTGCCTCAGCTTCCTGAGTACTGGGACTATAAGCATACACGACCACACCTGGCTGGGGGTCATACTTTAGAGACTTTCCCATGTTTAGATATGGATATTCAGAATATAGCAAATTTAAGTAGGATCTTTTGCTTTTCTTTTTCATCTTTATGTCTTCATTATCTTCTTTCATGAAAATTTTAGTAGTTTCATAAGTAAAATAGTTCCCTTACAGTTAAATCCCACAGATGCACCCTCAATCTTATTGCTGTTTTTTTAGACTTACCTGGCCTGATTTCTTAGATTTCTGTCTGTTTGTCCTGCCTCTCTTTATATGTGTGTGTCCCTACACCAAGTATTACATAGCATTGTTTTTCATTTTTTTAAAAACAATATAAATATCATACTATTTTTCTTCTGTCACTGACTTTTCCCCTCAACATTATATCTTTAAAATTTACACGCGACTGGCACTCTCTGGTCTGTGAGAGTCTCCACACTGCTGTCCGAGGTGCATGCACAGTGGCCCTCGCCTAGCTCATTCTCCAGAGATTCAAACAGATGTTCCCTGCTGGCATAGTTCAGCATTTACATGTCATTTGCTCCTCACTGTAATAGGTGATGAGGACACAAGGGTGACGAAGAGGCTGTCTCAGTCTCAGTGATCGCACAGCAGTCTCAGAGAAGCAGGAGTATATGTTAGCAATTAGAATGCCAGGAGCTCCACTGAGCTATTCACAAGGTGCCATGGGAATGACCGAGCCTAAGAGACTGAGGAAAAGTTCTTGAGCAATAGGAGGCAGAGAGCCATCTTGGCCTCTGTGACAGTATGTGCAAATGCAAGTTGGATAAGACATGGTGATATATGGCAGAAGTAGGTGATGTAATTAAAGCAGATGAGGCTGAATCTTATGGAATGAGTTAGATTTTTAAAAAAAAAATCTGAGAGAAAGACAGATCCTGAACTATGCTGTAATATTGAGAACAAAGGCGAAAACCCTCTTGGTACTATTTCAGATGTAGAATGTAAACTCTCAGGGACAATGACATATAAAGGGCGTAAGAGATGAGAACAGTGTGACCCAGGTGGAGGCACCAAGGGGTGTACTTGCATAGGGAGTTCACAAATAAGAATAAAATGTATTAAAATTTAGTATGACTTTTATTATGTACCTATGGCAGCGATTTTAAACAATATCAGTGTCAAAATGCTCCTGGCTGAAAGTTCTTTTCTTGTGCAAAATCTAAGCAGGCATTGTTGTTGTTGCTGAGTTTTAATAATATAACAAATATGTTGTCTCAAATAAGCACATTCCAATTACTCAACCAATAATAAACATTGTATAAAGTATAGGAATTAACTTTAGGAGCTTCTAGCCTCACTTCTACAGTGAGTGCAGAGTAAGTTTATAAAGGTTCATAGCTGTGTAAAGTAGCTTCTGACTTGAGACTTTAATTTCTGAGGTACTTCATATATTTTCCCTTAAACTCACATGTTGAACAAACACAGCACAGCAATGGTAAAAATAAAGATATAGCACTTGCTTCATAAAGTTTGTTATTCTATGTACAAACCATTCTTGAATCATTCAAAATTTATGAATGTAGGGGCTGGAGAAATAGCTCAATGGTCTAAGCACCTGCCTGGGAAGCACAAGGATCCAAGTTCAATCTCCAGTACCACAGCGCCCCATCTGTAATGAGACCCCGTATCAAATAAATAAATTAAAATGCATATGATTGTAATGTAAAGGTATTAATGTATTACTTTTTCTTTATACGTTATATAGTTTTTATCATTAATTGAGATATAAGAGAAAAACAGGTAGGAAAAGGCCTATAATGTCAATGAGAGACATTCAACTTTATGTACCTATAGAACTGGAGATGGACTTGTATAACAGGCACTTAGTGGTAGGAAACTGTCAGAAAAGTACAGGATATTTAGAGAGATGTGGGAGTCACCAGGATATAGATGGAGGATGAAATATGAGAGAGGCTGACAGCATGTATAGAAAGGAGAGGGACCCAGAAGTACCCTGGAGAGCACCAAAAAACACAAACAGTGAAAAGATCCACCCACACTAGTGCAACCATTAAGAAAACAAACCTGAGAAATACAGACAGAAGAAGAAACAAAAGAGAGAGTTGTCCTGAAAATGAAGAGGAGAAAGAACTTCAAGGAAAAAAAATTCAATACTATCCAGCACCAGAATGAGAACAAGCAAGACCAGAGAAGCAGAGCTCCACACAAATGTCCCTGGACTACTTTGTCAGGGCAGTATCCTAGGGACCATGAAGGCCAAAGCCAGGAGGCAGGCAAAAGCAGGGATGGACATGGGGCCAACAGAACAAGGTCAGTTGCAGTCACTGTGGATAATTTTCTTTTAACACTAGAAGAAGACAATGATGGGGAAGCAGAGATGAGAGACACTGTGCTTGGCTTCTGAACTCGAGGAAATAGCCATGGCTTGTTAAACATGGGACTCACTACCTACCTGCACATTTTGCCTTCGAAAGTGTGAAGAAATGGATGGTCCTAAAGTTTGAACCTAAGGAGTTCCCCAGAAGTTTCCATATACTAAAGGCCTGGTTGCCAGTCAGTAGCCCTATAGGGATGGGAAGCCTAGTGGAAGTTAGATCACTGAGACTATGCCCTTGAAGAGGATATTAAGACCTCAGGGCTTTCATGAGGTGAAGAGGCCTCCTCTCTCACAGGCTTATACCACAACAGACCCAAAGTGCCAGGGCCAACCGTGGACCAGAACTTATAAAACCATAAACACAAACAGACCCCTTTTCTTTAAAACATGCTTGATCTCAGATATTTTGTTAGAAAAACAAAAATCTGACTAATGCAGATGATCTGGGAGGGAGGAAGTGTAGGTAATTGAGCAGGATCTGAAGGCCACAGACATGTAGGCCCCAGAGCACAGGTAGAGGGAGTTCCTGTGATAGAGGAATCTCTTCTGGGATGGGCAAAAGGCATAGGATGAGATAAGACAAAGAGGGGCTTTAAGCAGAAGAGAGCTAAAATGAGACTTTTTCCCATTCAATCTGCTGAATTAAGTGAGCACAATAGAAGTTCAGGTTTTCTTTCTCCTTTACTGGTAACTCACTGTAGCATAAATATCTGAGAGAAAATGCAAGGAAGAAAGACCAGTGCTGCTAATTGCTCTCTACATGGCCTCTTAAGTGACCCAGGGTGAGGGTCACTGAAGACTGCCCCTCAAGAGATAAGTAGGGTTACCAACCAGCAACAGAATCCACTGAGGCTCCCTATAGCAGTAACAGCTCTGCTAGCTTCCCTGAGTTCATGAGACAGGAGACCTTGTCATTTATACATAAGCCAATCTCCAACCTTCTTGTAAAAAGAAAGGATAATTTTAGTCATTGGCTGGACTGTGGGCCATTAACTGGTAGTGAGTGAACTGGATCATCCATGAAGAGCGTTTCGCTTAGAGCCTGGCGTCAGTCCTGAAATATTAGCTGTTATTATTCATAAAAACTCAAATGGAGATGACAGAGACATTTTTCATCCCAAAACCTGATTTTGTCTACATGGCTAGGGAGCCCTCCCAAAATCCCCTAACATCAAGCTCTGAGGTCATTTCTCTCTACTCATTCTTACAGCTAGCCTTTGCGGGCAACATTGCTTCCTTTCTTGGAAATGTGTCCCCGGCATTTGGCCCAATAAGTCAAATAAAATTGAGTCAGTTTTTAGATCTACAAAAAAAAAAAAATCTGGTAGAGGCTAAGTTGTGTAACCACAGCTCAGAAGGCAAGGAATGAAAAGAACAAGTCACAGAGAGGCAGCAATGTGAGGAGAATCCAGAGCAAAAAGCCAGACGTTAGCAGAACATGGATCTCAAGAAAAAGAAAAAAGGACACCTCTGAAACCTCATCAAGTTAAACAAATGACAATCATGACAATGAATGAAAAACTCAAGCATTATTTTAAATAACCTTTCAAGGAAAAAAATTAAAGAAATGTTCATCCATATTAACGAATGTACAGTAATCATCCCCAAATCCAATACTTAAAGAAAAAATCTGCATAACTTTAGAGCCTGTGAACCTCCTTGCTTGATTTCAATTTTGCAAATAAAGAGGGTCATTTACTAGCATTTCAGCAGAACCCAAGTCTGCTGGTATGCACAGTCCAAATCAATGACTGATAAACAGGATTTAAGGGTAGTTATTTGAGACCTGTAAGAGGAGCTGTGACTTCTACCCATGAAAATACCCAACAACCAATAAAGAATACCAAGGTAGAGCTACATAGATGTGGCATGAATACTCTGCTATCTCTCCACACTTCACTGAGGGGCCTTGTTTAGGAATAGCTGCTCCTCACACTTCCACAGGATCTGTGCCATTGTCCTTATTTCCCTGAGAGCTGGAGTGTTCTGTAAATTAGAGAGGGTATAGCAGACAAGGGTTCTAAGCAGGAAACAAAGAAAGCTATAAGAGCCAACTAGGCAGAACCAGGCCGTCAGCCATGTTTTGCTTTTACCCTAGTTTTATTGTGACAATCACAAGAAATACCTTTGAACTGGATGAATCTCTGGGGAATATTGAAACCATTTTCCAAGTCAAGCTCTGGTGAAATCACTGTCAAAAATCTAAAAATTAACTGTGCCTATTATAATGCGAGGAATTTCAATTATGCAAACAAGAGCTCAGAAATACCCAAGGGAGGATACATGGGTAATAGTATTCTCCAGATTCAAATAAAATCAATCAGGAGGACAACTTCTTGAATGGAACACTGCATAATGTATTTATATCATTTAATTCTTCAATTATAGGTTTATATATGAAAAATAGGTGTATCTTTTTTTTTTTTTTTTTTTTTTTTTTTGTTTGGTACTAATGTTTATTTCAATTAGTCTTTCCAAGAAGTATTTTATTTTTCCATCCA
>NDGM011187796.1:0-13597 GCA_002564305.1 Octomys mimax
GGCGGAGTGAATGTGCCTTCCCCTGCTGGTCCCTGGGCCCCACAAACCTGGGCTGCCTTCGCCCTGGGTTACCAGAGCTGTGTCAGGGCCAGCTGTGCAGGTAAGAGAGGTTGGGCGTGGCGTGTGGGTGTGGGACCATCTCCTAGGGCGGTGAGTGGCACACCTGCGTGGTCCCCTGCTGAGCCACTGGGGTCTGCTCTGCAGCCTAGCAGCGCACAGCCCTGCCCTCTCTTGGTGTCCCCTGGCTGGGTGTGATGGGTGGGCTGGCTCAGGACACAGGCTGCACCCATGAGCCCCAGTGCTGCGGAGCATAATGCACAGGAGACCTCGGAACGGAGAAGCGGGACCTTCACCACCTCCGGTCTGGGCGGACGTGCAGTGTGGTTCCCAGGCTGGTGCAGCTACAGAGCCAGCACCCAGAGCGAGATGCCCAGAGCTCGGCCGCTGCCCCAGCCGACTGCTGGCCCCGCAGCGGGGTGAGCTCGACCCGGTGCTGATTCGACCTGATAATGTTGCTGATACCGGGTGCGATTGCCTCGGAAGCAGGGCCGGGCCATTTGTCATTAAGTAACATAATTTGTTGCATTGGTATGCAGGGACAAATGGCTCTGCTGCGCTGAAAGCCGGAAAAAAAAGTAATATAGTGTTGTTATTCATGGGCCGGCGCCACGCACGGAGAATATTCCTCATTTTGACTTAAATGTATCTTCTGCCCACTCAGAGCAAATGCAATTTTCCTTTTTATGACTGCAGGTTATTTACACGGGGAAAGTTTAAATAAGGCCTGGGTCTCCATGGCTGTGCTCCTGCCCCACCTGGAAGCAGTCCGGCCTCAGCCAGTCCAGGAGGCCAGGCGGGGGCCCCAGGGGTTGGCACTGTCTCCTGTGGGGTCCAGAGTGGGGATCCTCTTATTCTTTCTTCTTCTCTTTCCTTCTGTCCTCCTCATTTCTTTTTTCCTCTTTACCTCCTCCCCTCTCCCTCTTTCCCTCCCTCCCTGCTTCCTTCTCTCCTCCCCTCCCTTCCCCCTTCCCTTTCCTCTTCCTCCTCTCCCTTCCTCCCTGCCTTTCTTTTTCCTTCTCCTTCCTCCTTCCCCTCCTCCCCTCCTCCCCTCCCTCCTTCCTCCTTCCCTTCTTTTCTCCCTTTCTTTCCTCCCCTCTTCCTCTCCTCCCTCCCTCCCTTCATTCTTCCTTCCCCTCCCTGCCCTCCCTCCCTCCGTCTCTCCTTCCCTCTTCTCCCCTCCATCTTTGCCTTTCTCCCAGCTTCCCTGCCTACCTCAGTGCACTGGGGCAGTTCTGTGGTCTCTGCACAGATCCAGGACACACAGGTCCTACTGAGAGGCAAGGGCGGCCCTGGGAAGACTCGGTCACAGAGGACTTCTGCTCCCAGTTGGGAGCCCCATCATGGAGGTGCTGGTATATGCCTGGGGACCAGGGCAGGCCTGCACAGGGGCCTGCTGCCGCGTCCTGCACCCAGGTGACCCAGAGGCCAGGCGAAGGGGGACATGCGCCCGTGCCCACCCCTTCTGGGTGCGACAGCTGGCTGTGCAGTTGGGGCAAGCCCGGCCTGCCCTGACTGAGGGTGGCTGATGCCCTCCCGCCACCATGCCTGGGAGAAGCTCAGAAGAGGACAAAGGTGAGCACTCCAGGGTTCATGAGTGAGGTGCCAGGCTTATTCCCCTGCAGCCCCGAACTGTCTGTGGGCTGCAAACGGGCTTAGGACTGGAGCCTGGGCTCAGGGTCAGCACTCAGCACTCGGGCTCCAGGTCCCTTACCGCTCAGGGTTACAGCTGTGTGCCTGCGGGGCTGTAAGGGCGCTGGAGTCCCAGGACCCAAGCCGGGTTGGCCTGGCCCAGAGCCCGCGGTGGTTCTGCCACCAGAGGCGACGTTCACAGGGCCGAGATGAGGGCAGGGCTGGATGCATGTAAGTGCCCAGCAAGTGGCCAGAGCAGAGGGTGACACCCCCGGGCCTCAGGGAGAGGTGAGGAGGAGGGGCGGAGGGGACAGTGTGGCGGGGCAACCTCGAGCCCTGAGCAGGGCAGGCAGCGTGGCTTGCCCTGGCTCAGCCCCATCACCACTGTGGCTGCTTGGTGCTGAGGTCCAGTGGGGCATGGTCGGCCTGGGCAGAGCCGGCTGTAACAGGTTTCGGCTGGGCACTGGGCCACAGTTTGGGCCCCTGAGACCATGAGAGATAGCAATGTCTGGGCAGGAGAGGCCAGGATACCACCAACACCCTCCAGGCCTGGAAGGCCGGGACCCACGTGATCTGTCCCTGGTTGGGCAGCAGGGCTCACGTGTGGCCAGGCCAGCCAGGTACACATCCTACAAGGATCCCGTAAAAACCAGACACGCCGGATGCAGGGGGCCGCTGTCCTGGTCTCAGCAGGGGTGGAGTGTTGGAGACTGACAGCACGTGGGCCTCGGGGTCCCTTCAGATGCCTTAGGAACGGGCAGCTGCCCTGCCTGAGCCTCTGTGGGCACCAGGCTGACACACCAGGCCGTCTGTCCATTCATAACAGGCATGCCACGGCTCGTGCCTGGACGTCCCCCAAAGCCTCAGGTAGTCCCAGAGGGAGGAGCAGGAGAGACACCAATAAAGGATACCCCATGGGGACCAGCTCTGTGCTGCCGTGGCTGTGGCCCCTGGGACAACTCAGCCACCACTGTGTGGCCACAGGTTCAGCGCACCCTCCTGCCCCTCACCCCATTCCTTCGAGCTGGGTAGGTGGTGACTGTGGTGTCAGGCGTGGTGGCCGCGTAGGAGACGCTGCTGCCCTCTGGGACCAGGTGCCCTGGAAGCATCCAGTCTGGTCAGGGCATCCAGTGAGCTGGGGAACCAGCTGCATGAAGAAAGGCGTGGGACCCTCCGTGGCAGATGGGAGCACGGGGGGGGGGGCAACAGAGGTGCTGTCTCCACAGATGGGTAAGAGCAGTCGCTGTCCGTGGAAAAGCAAATCCAGGAGTGGTGGACCGCAGAGCTCCACAAAGCCCTGTCACGGGGCACTGGGGGTTCCCCTCTGTTCACAAAGCCTCTCCCCAGATAGACATCGAGTGCCCGGGGTGAGCCAGTTCATGCGGTGGGGACAGCCCAGACCTTGCTTCCATTCTCTTGGGAAGAGAGCACACATCGGGATTGGCTGCACCTTCCTTGGGGCCCCGAAGCTCAGGGCTCGGGCTTCCTGCAGAACCAGGACTCTGGAAGCCGTCTGTCCTGCTGGGTCACCTGCAGCCCAGGCTGCAGATGGAGACAGTGCCAGCTATGGGAGGCTCTTGCGCCCAGCGGACACCCAGAGACGTGGCCCGGCATGGGCTGGGGCGAGACAGAGGGCTGGCTGGGGGAGCAGGGTGACAGTGGTCTTGGGCCAAGGCCAGGGCTCAGCGTTCCCAGCGCAGCTTGGCATGTGCACCATGGTCACCCAGGAGGACGATGTGCCCGGACCCTGCTGAGGACTGATAGCATCTGTGGCTGACAGCTGTGCCCTCCCCTGCACTAGGGGACAGCTGGACTCTGTGCCGAGGACTCTCCACCCACTACCTACAGTTCGGCTGAGGTCCGCGTCTGTGACCTGGATCTCCCTTAAGAAAAGAGCCAGTCTCAGCCCTTGCCCCTTCAGGTCCCAGGAACCCTGTGTCCATGGTCTCCCCACTGTGTCTCCTTCTGCCTAGCTCTGCCTGCCTTTTCTGTTCTTCCCCGTAGCTTCCCCTCCTGGCTGGTTCCAAGGACAGATGTGGCCGCCAACTCTGTGACCCTCTCAGTGCGCCCAGGCCCCAGCCTCAGTGCTCCTTGTCTGGCCAGGTCGATTTATCCAACTGTGAGGCCCTTGAATTCCTGGGTTTGACCAAGGCAGGGCAATCTCCTCTACAAGTCCCCAGCCTTGGGGTTCTGCCCTGCCGACTGCACAACTCCCGATCTTCGTTTGCACCCATGGGCAGGTGGTCCCAAAGTGCCCCTGGGGACAGCATGCTCCATGACATGTGACTTGGAGTTTACCACCTGGAGCAAGGGATGGAGCAGGATGTTTGGGCGCCTAGGAGTGTAATGGAGGGGCTGGTGCAGCCTTTGCTGGGAGTGAATCGGGAGGCTGCACGCTAGATTGGAGCGGCCACCTCAGCTCAGGGACTGGTAGGCCCAAGGGCAAGGAACCCATCGTACCTGAGCTGTATCAGAGACAAGGCGCACACCTGCGTCTTCTGCAAGGTCAGGATGAACCGAGTGATGGTTCATTCATGAGCTGATCCGTGTCCTCAGCCTTCTCACTCTAGGCCCAAGAGGATCTTGTGGTGGCCAGCGCAGGTTCTTCCATTCCCATCTTAGTGACTGATGTCTGTAGTCCCAAGTCACATGTCATGCTCCTCAGGAGAGCCACAGAGGTTCTCAGTGGCTGTAGGATTCCAAGAGGGAGAACTGACCCAGGACAAAGCCAGGTTGTGATCCCAGGGACAGTACAGCGGAGCCAGCCATGACCCCGGGCCTCCGGGGCTCCTGCCCAGGGCCCTCTAGAGTACCCGGAAGGCACCCAGGCCGGGGTGNTGAGTGGCAGGTGGTAAACTTCAGGGGACTTGCAGGGCTCTGAGCTTCAGGGCCACGGGAGACCACATTGTGGGTCTGTAACTCAGCACCCCAAGGAAGGTGGGGTGCTGCGTGACGGCCCTGTCAATACCACTTGGGGAATGCTCAATCCTGCTCCTCATACACCACTGGGCGTGGGGGAGCCACTCTCCAAGCCCAGAGAACACCCTTCCGGGGCAGCGGAAGGTCAGGGCTGCAGAGCGGATGCAGCCGTGAGCCCAGTGGTCCCCATCCCGACTGCTCCGCTCCTTTGCGTGCCCCTCCTCCACCAAACCTGTTCCCTTTGATTCTAACGCTCCTGGAGTCTCTTATTTTATTTTTGGGCAAAATTAGATGAGAAGAAAGCTCCCTCTGTATGACAGTCACTTCTGAAAAGAAAAGGCAAATTAAATTATTCCTAGGAGGCTCTGTCTCCTTTCACGTAAGAAAAAATAAAATTTGCACGGAGCATTTCCTCCCTGAGACCAGACCCGCATGCTGAGGAGGAGCCCTGCACCCCTGGGGGAGGGCGGGATCGCGGCACCTGTGGCACCACTTCCCACATGCTAAGCCTCAGCACCACGGCCACAGGCATGCATGCGTGTGCGTGCTCACACGTGTGAGTGAGCCAGGTAGGTGTGCATGAGTATGTGGGAATGCACGTGCCTGTGTGAGCCTGGGACAGTGTGTCAGGGTGTGTGTGTGTGTGTGTGTGTGTGTGTGTGTGTGTGCATGTGTGGAAAAGCCCAAACATCTGGGGAAGGACAGGGCCCTGAAGTTTGGGTGCCACTGCTTTGCAGAAAAAGAAAAAGCCAAAAATCCCAAGTACGCTGGTACAAGTCAGGAGATGACACTGACTCTGAAGTACAAAGTGGGGACATGCATGAATGGCCAGCTCCCATGTGTGAAGCCCAGCAAGTGCAGGACCTGCTCAGGGCTCCACGTGGCTCCTCGGCTGTGTGCACCCATGCAGCAGGGCACCCGGCTGGGATGGGCTTTGCCCAGCACTCTCTGCATACAGGTGGACGAGCCTAGCACCACACCTGCCCTCCTCCCGCCAGGTGCTCACCAGAGCCAGGAGGGAGCAGACCGCAGCTGGCAGCTCAGGCCTCCCAGGTGCCGAGCGGCTGGGTGGGGGATGCTTGGTGCTGCAGGGTTCTCTCTACTCCTTTCCCAGCAGCCGCCTCCCCCTCTCCTCCCCATGTGGCTGCAGCTTTGCCCAGTTGCTTTTCAGCTGTGCAACTTGGTGGGGAGAAGCCAGGTGTGCTCACAACAGGGGCTGGGTTATCCAAGCAAGCTAGCAAGGGCGACAGTCACCGTGCACTGAGTCTGTAGGGACCGCTGTCCTCCCCGAGGCAGGCTGCCGCCTCATGTGCGTAGACCGTCCTTCCCTGCTCCTGACCACCCTGCGCTCTGAGCTGAGCACCCTGGCCTCCCCGGGTCCCAGGGATCTTCTCTGTCCACCAGACTCAGGCAGCTCACGGCCACCTCAGCTGGCCACGTGCTTGCTGGCCTTCTCTCCTCTGTGGTTCTTGCTCGCTGTCTCTCCTGGTCTACAACTCTGCTGTGCCCAGGCCATGCTCCGTGAGCATCTCAGGGGCCTCCTTGCTGTCCAGATTCGGGCTCCCACCGAGGAGCCGGGAAGGCTACGTTCTCCTCAGCCGCTTCTCACCATGAGGGATGTTTTTTTTGCTAAGTACATCTGCAAAACACATCTGTTAATTTCCTGTATTTGTTTATCCACAGTAAAAATCTGAATTAGTAACTATTTCACACTGCAGCTCACAAATAAACAGGAAAGAGACAACACAGCAAAAAGGGCCCGAGGAAAATGAGCTCCAGTGTGCTAAGGCAAGCGATAGCCAGAGGACAGGAGGGGGAGCCAGGAAGTCGGTTTGGCCAGACTGCATCCCCCACCTGGGCCGGCCTGTGCTGCGGACGAGCGCGAGGTGGGACAGGGAGCAGGGCCCAGCCAGGACCTTGGTGGGGGGCAACACTGTTCTGTGGGCCTCCAGGCTGGGGCCGAGCTGATTCCTGGGAGAAGGTCGAGCTGATTCCTGGGAGAAGGTCGGGGGCTTGTGGGGAAGAGCAGATGTAAGGAGACGAGGCCCCAGGAGGACGCAGGAGCCAGAAGCACCCAGCGACGCTGCCTCAAGTGTGTGTGTGCTGGCTGGGGACACCGCTGGGGGCTACAGCGGGCTAGGTCCCCCCTAGATGCACACAGCACATCCAGCACAGCGTCCACAGCTGGGGGCACAAGCTCTAGGTTGCCTCTGAGGAGGGGAGTGTGGCCTTGAGGGCTGTCACGCCCCAAGTGACCAGTGTCTTCTGCACAGCCCCCGTGGCAGCCGCTGAATAACAGGAGAGATGTTCTCTATGAAGAGCTGCCCATTTTCAGATTAATTACAAGAAGGCCTGTCGTCCCGAGATGAATGGTGAATGAGTATTCTTTTCTTTTTTTTCTTTTTTTTAACTTCAGATGAATGCAGTTGAAGGAAGTGGTCACCATTCTTCCTGCCAGCGCAGAGGCAAGCTGTCAGATGCTGAGGATGTGGAGGGACACGGACTCGCAGAACAGGAGGAAGGCGGCCACAGACGGCTCGGAGTGCGCTCCGCGGGGACACTCCCGGTATGGCTCCCACTGCCAGAGGATCCCTGCTTCTCACACAGCCAGCAGGGCACACGGGGCCACTAGCAGCTGCCGGGCTCGGCCCTTCCTCGGTGACAGCCCTTGGCCCTTGCTTGTCTTGGGGAATATTCTGTGCGGTGGTCACTCCTGGCCCCTTTTGGGTCAGAGCCCATTGTCCCTCCCCAGCAGGACCAGGGCCAGGGAGGGCTGACCCCTTCCCAACTTGCCTGGCTTTGCACCCCCCACCTCGAGGAGGGATTGATGCCCTGGGCACCAAGGCAAGTCCCCTCGTCCAGCAAGTCCTGTGTCCAGCCTCGCCTTGCACAGAGCCACCCTTCCTCCCAGCACAGCCTCCCCCAGCCTCCCTGGGTGAGGGGCTCAGGGAGCAGCAGGGCCACAACCCCCAGCGCCAGGCTGCAGGGACGGGTGCACGTTTCCCGCAACCCAGTCGCACAGGAGAGGGTGTCCATGGCCCCGCTGGAATGTGTACGACACTGGTGTTTTATGTATCAATTAACAATCAACCAATGCCTCTTGGCCATCAGGCCCAGAAGCCTGAGAGGGGCCGTGGGCAGCGCTGCCTCCTTCTGGTCCCCAGGGCAGAGTCCTCGGCTGGCAGGCGCCGTCTCCTCCCTGTGCCACCTGACCTTTAAGCCTCCCTCTGTCGTCCGGGTCAACTTCTCCCTCAGGCTCTGCGCTCTGGGCCTCCCCACCGAGTCTCTAGCCGGGCCTCTTCCAACGCGTCGGCTGCAGGCACACGCACGCTCTGGAACCCAGAGATCAGGGCGCCAGGGTGATGTGGGCACACGGCTGGGCGCGCTGGGTACTGGAGCAGCGTCCGCCACGGTGGGACGTGGGCAGGGCCACTTCGGGCTGAGGACCGCGGGGCCTGGGATAAGGGCAGAGGTATCTAGGACGAGGAGGAGAAGAGGAGGAGGAGGCGGCCCTGAGGTGGCCGCTGTCCAGGACGGTTGTGCTGTGAGCCAGCGCGCAGCCCTGCGCTGGCGACACCCGCGTTTCTCCAACAGCGCACTATGTGTGTGCTCAGAGCAGGCTCTGAATTACCAGACTGCAATATTAGATCTGGCCCCTGCAGGGGTCCCATCATCCATTACGTAAACAAATAGCACAGACTCATTAAGTTATTAATATCATACGGAGCCACAATCACCCTGTTTACATCTGCGAGCAGATTTATGAATAATACAACTATAAATCACCCCGGAAGCAAGTGAGCACAGGGCCGGGAGCTCTCCCAGGCCCCAG
The DNA here is from genome assembly GCA_002564305.1 of Octomys mimax. Classification (NCBI taxonomy): domain Eukaryota; kingdom Metazoa; phylum Chordata; class Mammalia; order Rodentia; family Octodontidae; genus Octomys; species Octomys mimax. The sequence goes on from NDGM011187796.1 coordinate 8,441, forward strand.
GTCCCAGGCGGCGGCCCCTGCTCAGGCTCTGACGCTCACCACTGCCCACCTGGGCCGCAGGCCTCCTGGCCACCCTCCTCGCCACGGTGCTGCCCGCGGCAGCCCTCGCCCTGGCCTCTGGGCTCGCTGGGCGGTGCGGCGTCCGCTCATTGCTGGGTGTGGAAGGACCAGCCCACCGGAGCAGGGCTGTGACGTCAGTGCAGACGCACGCGCCGCAGGGTTTCCTCGCACCTGACTGTGCGTCAGTGCCCCCTCTGCTCCCACGATGCCACCTGCCCGGCCCCCAGCGGGGTGGCCGCAGGATGTGGGCACAGTCCCCGCACGAGGGTGGAGACAGCGTCCCTAGCAGGCGGCTCCCGCAGCAGGCCCGGCTGAGCAGCTCTCCACCGACCGAGAGCGCCCACGGGGGCCGCGTCCAGGGCAGACATGCGCAGTGGGCCGCATGAGGTGCAGGGGCGAGCGAGCCCGCTGCCCTGCGCCGAGGCCGAGCTCGTGTGGATCTCTCCGTCAAGACTCTCACTTTTTTAATTTTAAGAATTTTAATGCTTATGAGGGCACGTGTGTGATGGGGCAATCTGTTTGTGCGTGGAGCTGGTCACGGAGGTCCATGACACATCCTAAGACCCACCCTCACATCTCTTCGCTCCCTGGTTGTTTGAAAAGATCCATCTCTACTTCCTTTCGCCTGTCTCCTTTTTGTTCTCTGAGGTACCCACATACTCTGAAACCATATGATATTTCAGCTTCCGTGTCTGATTTATTTCGCTTGACCTGCTGGTCTCCATGTGCGCCCGTTTTGCTCCCAGTGACTCAAGTTCATCCTTCATAGCAGAGGAGCGCCCCACGGAGTGCGCATACCGCATTTTCTTTCTATTCATCTGCTGACACTCAGGACTATTAAAAGGCGACCTGCACTGATGCTTGCTACCTTGGCTACACTTTCAAGTCAGGCCTTAGTTTACCTTTGGGGAGGGGTCTCTCAAAGGCAGATGAGTGCAGAGCCCTCCCCCCCCCAGGAGGGCTGCAGACACTCCTGGCCACTCTGTCCTGGGATTCAGAAAAGCACTGCTGGCTGGACACCTCTGCACAGTTCCCAGAAAGGCAGCTATCCATGCCCAGCCCATGGGATGGCAAAGCCTCGAGGGCTGGGTGGGCCTGCCGGCTCTGCTCCCCTGTGACCCCTCTGTGTGGTTCTGACTCCCTGGGGATAGGTTCCTTGGGACAGGAGCTGATCTTGTCATGCTGTCCCTGCTGCCCGGCTTGCCCTCTCTTCCTCTCTCTCCTGCCAGGCCTTCTTCCTGCCTGTCCACGTTTCCACCTCTTCTCTTTACCCAAGTGGTGCATGCTTCTTTGAAAATCCCGGATGCCGCCTCCTCTTTTGCACTCATAGCCACCTGCAGCGCTGGCTCCTCTAGCCACCTGAGCTCCCCCCTCACAGCCTTCCTCCAGGCAGGACAACAGGGCCCCTTCCTATAACCGAGGAGCCTTCCAGCACCTGACCACTGCCCGTCCTAAGGACAGTACAGACACCTGTGGCTGGATATGTGGCTGATGGCCACGTGGACACACAGTGAGGTGGCGAAAGCCAATTGCCCCTTATGGTCCCACAGGTGCTCATGGAGAACGTTCTTCAGAGATGAAAAACCAAAACTGGAACGCAACAAGACGTTCAGCTTCAGCCTTTCCGGCCCTGGCTGGTGCAGCCGAGCACACCACGCGAGCCCACCCCGGGCCCGCGCCTCCGCCTGGCTGGTGTGAACAGGGCGCTCATCTATCATCCTGCTTACTCACGGCACCAATTTAATTACGCAAACCTGATCCGAGCCCTTAATTAAATTTTAAAAAATGTGGCCTGTTCTCTCTGGGAACAATGGGGGAAGTCTTTCCACCCGCGTCTGCTGAATTAGCTCCTCGGTGGAGCGGGCATCTGGGGAGACACTGGGACAGGGGTCAGCAAGGCGAGCAGCCCTCGCAGGCCCGCTCGGCCTCATTATCCCGAACTCTCCGAGGTCCTGCGCACGCACCTTTGACAGTCGCCCGCAGACCAGGGCCGGCTGCGAAAGCAGCGCTGTTTGTCAATTTAATATCAGAGAACAAACAGCCCGAATCTCTGTCAACAGCCATTATGCGGCATCATATTGTGTTTCCTTTCTGCAAATCCCACTCATTACCCTGCGTGACAGACTCGGCCGGATCTTACTGTTTGCTTTCTGGGCTCAGCCAACGGCCTGCCTCACCCCGGACTGTGGTGTCCAGGCTCCTCTGCAGGTGCGCGCAAAGCCCGCTTCTATCTGGGAAGGGTGGAGGGAACCCCAGGAGGGACAGTGGCCACTGCTGCAGGGTGACCCCAAGCGCCCCCTGAGAGTCCACTGGGCCCTGATACATGCGCCCAAGTGTGGGTCCCTCTCTGTGGGTCTGGCATTCAAACCATGGTGGACTAGGGGCCACCGTGTGCAGACCAAGCCCAGAGAGCTAGGCCACGCCCACTTAGTGGGAAGACCGCACCCATGGAACCAGACGCCACGGCTTTTAACAGGCTGGGCCACGCCCGCATAGCGATGAGGGCACCCTATTGGGCGGGAGGCCACGCCCACAGAATGGGAAAGGCCAAGCCCAGGAAGGACTGATTGCCCGTTTCCTGGTCACGTGGCTGGAAGTGTCCTGCGGGTGGGAGCCCGCTGCGGGCTTTTCATGGCTTCTTCCCAGGAGGTCCCTGCAAGGCTCCACCAACCGCAGCAGCCACAGGCTAGCGATGAAGCCTGCAGGCCTCTGAGACCTTCGGGCTCCCAAGCTCCCGCCTGTTGTCAGTACAAGCCGCAGTCTGTTGCACTGACGGCCACGGAAAGCACCCTGTGCGCGGGGCTTTGTCTCAGCCCCTACGGGTCCTCCACAACAGCTTCAGCAGAGGCGGCAGGGATTCGAGCCCCCAAAGGCCCCTGGCAGGGCTGTAGCTCCCGAGCCTGGGCGTCAGCCTGCAGGTCCCGCTGGACGCGATTTCTGCAAAGCGAGATGTGGGGCTCCCCGGTCCTGCTGCGGAGGGAAGCTCGGGGGTCCCGTCTGCATGCGCACGGAGAGCCTTGCGGTCCGGTTCATAAATTTATCCAACAGCAGAGTTTCTGAAAGTGTGTAAAGCAGAAATAAGGCTCCCTCCAGACACAGGCGCCGCGCAGTAAAAATGAAGCGCCTCTTCCACGCGGGCCTTTTATGGGAGAAGACGGAGCCCCCGCCGCAATCTATTCCAAATCGCGGCCTCTCTCCTAAATCACTTTCACGGCGAGACCGATGTGAGGGAGATTATTCCAATACACTTTTCAACGAGATGCAAAATATGTGATAATCATTATTTTAATGTCACTTGGGCCCTCTTGGTCAAGTAAAGATATTTCACAAGCTGCATTTCCAAGTCAAAGCTGGCTACAAAATATTTAGGGACTCCACCAAGGAATCGCCACGCCATGAATCAACGCCTTTAACCCAAGACAGGGCTGGAAGTAAGAGGAAGATAAATTTTCATTCTTTTCACTCGCTCCATTATCCACTCCAACTGAAGTGCCCCGGCACTTGGCAGTCCCTGGCGCCAGCCCCAGGCCTCTGTCCCCGCAGCCAAGGTTGTCCTTGTGCCATTAATAATCACAGAGGCCGTGGCAGTGTGGGGCAGAGGACAGCCGCGCTCACTGGAGCCAGGATGCATAGCCTCACTTCTGCCTCGTTTCCGGGACACTGGGACACGTGCATTCACGCATGCACGTGATCCATCTATGCTACATGGCCTCCCCACAGCGGCAGGGCCGTGGAACCATGTCTCGTGCTCCATGGATTAGCTCGGAGGATCCTGGGACAGGACTTGCCTGAGCCTGGCCCCCAGCTTGCTTTACAAATAAAGTTTTATTGGCACATGATCCCTCTGCAGCCCCTTAAAGCTATAGAGGCGAGCTGAAGAGTTGCCGGAGACCACGCAGACCTGGCTGGAGGTGCCTGCTCCGGCCCTCTGCAGACCCACCGGGGCTTGTCCCCGGTCACTGGCAGGACCAGACTTGGCATGACCCCGTGACCTCCCGCTGTTGCCTTGTGGCCTTGATCCCAGCACCCAGCTCCTCTGCTCGCTGTCTTCGGTCTTCAAAAATCAAAAGCAAAAACCTTAAACAACCCTCAGATTCTAAAACCAAACATAACCCTCCAACTGCCAAGAATGTAAATAGATCCTGAACCAAAGAGCAGCTCTGGAACACCCGGAGGAATTTCTCACAATGTTCTTTGGAAATAAGAGAGACATATGGACTATCCATTTTATTTATTTCATAATGAACATTGCTGGTAGAAATAACACAAAATAAATGTGGCAGAGAAGAAGCTTCACACAGGAAAATGTATTATTATCATTTCACAAAATTTAAATATGGAAAATTTAACTAGGAAAATTTTGAACTATATAAGAAATTTATGCACTCAAAAAGAAAACAGTGTTTATGGTTGGTATAATTGGTAAAACCTGGCAATATTATATGAATTATTGAATCAAACACTTGGAAAAGTTTTGCCCAAGTAGTTGATGCACACAAAATAAAGCTCAGCAAAATAAAACTGAAAATAAAACTACTTATCTGAGTCATTTAAAAAATAATTGAAGAATTATATTAGTTTGAAAAGTTGTTTTCATAAACCTTGATTGATGGCTGTGATTGTATTTTTAGTATTATATATTTATTAAAATTAGATCAGACATCCATATGAATCTAAATTGTCCTAATCCTATAGGCTCATCATTCATCAAAATATCCATCTACTCCATCCCCCCTTTTCTTCCACCCAGCCATCACCCATTCACTATCCGTCCACCATCCATCTACCCATCCATCTACTCATCCATCCATCCACTGCCCACCTATCCATCCATCCATCTATCCATACACCATCCATCCATCCATCCATCCATCCACCCATCTATCCATCCATCCATCCACCCATCCATCCACCCATCTATCCATCCATCCATCTACCACCCACCCACCCACCCATCCATCCATGTATCCATTAACCCATCCACCATCCATCCATCCATCTACAAATCCATCATCCATCCACCATCCATCTACCCCATCCATCCATCCATCCATCCATCCATCCATCCACCCTCCATCACCCACTCATCCACCTGTC
>NDGM011187807.1:0-14098 GCA_002564305.1 Octomys mimax
GAGGGAGAGAGAGAGAGAGAGAGAGAGAGAGAGAGAGTTAGTTTTTCATATATATATCTCTGAAATTGTTATATATGTGAAGATCAACTTCAGTAACTCTGCTATTGTAGCCTAAGACACTTCAACAAAGAGTTCTCTGAGTTGACGCACAAGTTCTATTTTATGAGCAAGACATCCATACCTTAAGTCAGCGGCCTTTGGTTCTTAAAAAATTAGTCTATTCAAAATAGTCTGTTAGCTTGATCTATTCAAAATAATTTTAAAGTATATGCCATTTTAAATGTATTTGTGAGCTGTTGTACATTTTTATATTAAGTGTTCAACATTCAGTAATATGTATTTTCTACTTATAGCACTCTTTAATTTGGCTTAAGCACACGGAAATTTTTCATAAGTAATATAAAAAGCATAAGAAACTGGTATGCTCACAGCTTATCTGATGATGATAGAATCATGTTCCTTTTCTGAGCATATATATTAATTATATTATATATGCCCCAGTGTTGTGGCTTCATATATAGATGGTAGGCGAAATTTAAGATTTCTGGGGAATTTCTCTTTGAAGGCTGCAAAGCATGGGGTAAATCATAGCATGCATTGGGTCATTTCTACAAGTGCTTTAAGATATATGTGGTAGCCTCAGGAATTTTTTTTCCAGAAACGGGATTGAACTCAGGTCCTTGCACTTGCCAGGCAGGTGCTTATTCTACTGAGCTATCTCCCCATCCCCCAGCCTCAGGAATTTTAGTAGCTAAATAAACAGCTTTTTGTTTGTTACTTTAGTGGTAGTCATTACATAAACTTAAATGAAATGTCCACTCTTCTCCTTATCATTTACATGTACAATTGACATGGAGAAAAGTGCTTTCAGTTCTTTTATAGATTTTATTATTCTCAGACAACACATTAACTCATTCATTCATTTATTCCACAAATAGTTGTGGACCATTTACTGCGCATTAGTCAGTGTGAGGGTAACTGACATGAAATGTTAAAAAAAAAAAAAAATGGTAAGGAGGTGATCCCTGTCCAGGGAGCAGACAGTCTAACACAAAGAGAAATGCAAAGTGTTTGAGCTGAGGTAGAAGTTTTTCAGGATTGTGGAGGAGAGGTTCCTCAGCACTGTGACTCTGTGAAAATGGTTCCTAGCTCCCTGACTCCCATGAACACCGCCAGTGCGCTTGTACCATGGCATCCACCACAGAGGAACATCTCAGGGTGTTGTGTACTGGTACCCAGCAATGAATCTGTATGGGGAACATATTTTCTAACCACAAGGAAAATTCATGGTGTGCTATTAGAATCTGGTGTCTAAGTATAAGAACATCATTTATAGCAATCGTGTCCCCAAAGAAGGCTTCCCTCTGTACTTGTGTGAGTCCACAAAATCATAAGGCCCAAACACCAACTATGTGCAATTCTAAGATTTTCTATAGCCACATGTAAAATCAATTTTAATTATATATTTGATTTACCTAGTCTACTCAAAATAAATTTAAAATGTGTATCATTTTTAAAAACATTCATGAGATATTTTACTTTTTATGTTAAGTGCTCAACATTCAGTAATATCGGTTTTCTACTTACAGCCCATTGCAATTTGGATTAGCCACACAAAAGGACAAAATAGCCATGTGTGTCATTTGGATGTGACACTGGACAGCACAGCTTCCTGACAAACCAGGTCCCTGTGGTCGTTTCTTTCCTATACCATTTTGCATTGATTAAAATCTCCAAGTTAGTTTAAAGTTAGCCAGGGTTAAATAACAGCCTTGCTCAGGACACAGGCAAATTCTCCATGGTTTACTCACCCATGCAGTTCTTTGGGTAGCAAACATTGGCTCGGCAACGATTATTGTGTGACAAGTCATGTGCTTTGTAAGGGAACACAAAATTAAAGAAAAAAAAAATTGATCTCTGCTTTCACAGTCTAGAAGAGAAAAGTAAGTAAAACAATTCTAATGCAATATCTTGAATTCTTTGACAATATGTGCCCAGTGAGCCTTGGCAACCCACAAGCAAACCAGGGATCGAGAGAGGAAGAGAGAGCTGGGAAGCCACTCAGCACTGCAGGACCAGTCAGAGGTTAGCTGGACAGTTGTAAAGTAGAGGGGGAAACAAGCCCAGGAGAGTAAAAATCACATGCAAAGGTGCAAGAGGCTGGTCTACAGAAGTCACAGTAAAATCTGCAGTAATGAAGAATTCAAGACAACTCGCTGCGAATTGGTTTTAGGTAGGAGAGATGTCTTTAATGAACATTTCAGAAGAAACCTAAAAATCCTATCATTTAAACTGCAAGAGCACGTGCTGGCTATGAATGAATGTACAGCACTGTCATAATTGTACAAATTCACAGTTTATTTTTAAGAATGAAAAATTGCTGACTTAAAATTAGGATGTCTTGTTGTTAAAGTAGAATTTGTGCATCAACTCAGAGAACTCTGTTGAAATAGTCCAAGCTACAATGGCAGAGTCACTTACTGTGGTTGATGCTCCTCACTTCAAAATAGAAGTCAAGGTTTGTTGATATCTGCCTTGCCTGCATCTGCAGCCTCATCTCTACCTTCTCGTCTGCCCAACACTCACATTCATGTATATTGTATTCTATTTGGAGTATCTTACTTCTGTTTCTAAAATGCATAGCTTCAGCCACTCTTTAAAACTCAGCTCAAGAACAGTCCAACTGAGATAATCTTCCAATTCTTTCCACTCTCTATCCCTGGGTTGTTACACCCCTCCTGTGGTTCCACAGATCCCTAGGAATAGCGCTACCATAGCTTTTTCTTCTATCACTTCCTATTATCTCCTACAAGACAGTTGGTCCTACTGGGCAAAATGTATGTTTGTTTCTCTGTCACCAGGACCTACCAAAGTAGTCAATAAATTATTAGTAAATGGATGAGTGAAATAAACAATGAATTATGTTGTATCTACATAGGACAAAATGATGCACGTTGCAGAACTTATATGTTGTGAATAATTTAGATAGAGAAGGCAGAGTTGTAGCTAATCAATCAAACACTTTTTAAGCAAAGTAATGCTTGATAAAGGGTGTGAAAGTTTGTAACTAATTTAAAGGAAGGCAAACTTTGGCTCAGGATAGAACTTCTAAAAGCCAGAGCAATGTCTTTGACAAGTTGGTCCAACTCAGAAATAGACAAATTACACTTATGGAGTAAATCTAGCCCAAAACCTGTTTTTGTAAATCATGTTTATTATAAAATAGCCATGCTTGCTTATTCACATTTTATCCATAGCCGCTTTCATACCACATAGACAGAGTTGAGAAGTTTTTACAACTGGGATCTGCAGAGTGTGATATTTGTGTCTCATACTTTACAGAGTAAGTTTACTGACCCAAGATCTACTAATGAAATTGAACATTGCCATTATATCTGTTTTCAAGTAAAAACCGAATCAGTCCAGGATAGGAATGGAATGTGATTTTTAAAGAGAAAAATACTATTAACATTCTTCCCTTCTGGGCAGTTCAATAGTTATATGACTGTTTTCTATGACAAAAACAAATCCTACTCCATAATTTTTCTTTGATTGACAACCCCTAAGATGGATAGTATTGCTAGTTTTGGAAAAAGAAATCCTTCCTTATGTACTAATTTATGGTTTAACTCATATAGCCTGAATACGATTTATTGCCTCTCTGAATAACGAAGGAAATAAACTTGAGGGTTCAAGTATCCCCAAAGCCCCCATCACAGGAAGTAGTTGTGACTGATTCAAATGAAGCCAGGGACAAAAACCTGACCAGTAGCTGGCTCTGCATTTCCCATCAGACCTAAATCCAGTCTCTCCCTCTTGACCAAGGGACAGCCCTTCAGCATTTGTTATACTTTAAAAAGCCAAAGAGTCACAAAAAGGAGAGGAGTCTCCACAAGATACACCCTGCAGCAGCCACCATACCACATCTCTGTATTACTAGGTAGGCTGTCCTCTAAATAAAGGAGGTACAGGCACAAATCCTAAAGATTCTTTTCAGGTATCTTCATGACTTTTCCGCAAAGACTCATTCCACCTCATTACAAGTATTTACTGCTGTATATGTCAAGTTCTGAAAGATGCCCAAAGGTAAAGACAGCTGAGAAGACCCTGAAACATTTGGGGTGGAAATTATTTATGGCTACTGTTCACTTCTTTCCAACAGTCTCAGTGGAAGCTCCTGATGGGTTTTCGTAAATCTTTCTTCTTTCCCTCCCATGTATGAGGTGGATTTTTGCTCTTGCTGTTTACCACAGCAGTTCACACAAGGAGCTGCACTCTTGCTCCCAGATTTCTGCTGAATCTTTTTATCAGTCGGAAAAAATTGGCTGTTTTAGGAGAGGGAGGAACTCTCTCCAGCCCTGTGTCCTATAAAGGGAAGATCACGTAAGTTATTGCTGTCCAGGGCCAGCTGGAGGACACTTAGCGTTTGTTCTCTCCCACATCTGAGGCTGGAAGATACCTGCAGTAATAAAAAAATGATAGAAAAGATTTGCTCCCACGAAGCCTTATGAAATGCTCAGCTGGAAGGAGTGACTGCAGGTCCAGAGGGGAGCCATCCGGTCAACGGGATTCAGAGCAATTCTCCCTCTTCTGCACTCCCGTGGCACCAATTGGTGGAACTAATCCTTAGCATTTATTGAGTCCTGCTTTTCTCTGTTGTCTCTGTGTGGGTGTCATCCACTAAAATCATGTATAAAATTCTTTTAAAGCAGTTTAATCCCACATGTTCCCCTTTATACCTGCAATTGCATCTAGCACAGGGTTTTGCAAGCTTAAGTCATTTGAAAAGTACTTTTATGTGCTACTTTTGAAGCTTTTGAATGAGTTTAAATATGTTCGAAGAATTGCTAAAGGTTTAGGAGTAACCAGAATGCAGAAGAGATGAGATCATTTTTTTTAATACTTCTCTGTGACAGGAAGGATAATAGCCCCACACACAAAGATGTCCAATTTTTAACCCCAAAATCTGTGAATGTGTTATGTTCCAGAGAAAAATAAAGTTTCAGATAAATTAAAATTACTAGCCAAGTGACCTTAAAATAGGGAGATTATACAACTAGACTCTATGTAATATCAAATGTTCTTAAAAGTGGAAGAAATACTCAGAAGAAAAAAAATTAAAAAGAAATACACAGAAGAAACATTCATGTAAGAGTGATATTGCGTAAGAAAGACTCTACGGCCACTTTTGACTTTGAAGTGGAAAAGAGGTCACAATCCAGCAATGTAAGTGGCCTCAGTAAACCAGATAAGACAAGAAAACAGATTTGTCCCCAGAGCCTCTAGAAAGGAATGCCATCCAGCCACCAGCCAATTCCTCTTTTACTGCCCAGCTCTGGCCCTGAGAACCACAAGATAATAAAAAATGTGCTGTTTCAAGCCACTAGTAGTATATACATTTGGATTATAAGAAACAAATGTTTTCAGCTAAGACTCATGCAAAAAGAATGAAAGTTTACTATTTGAACAATGTCCTTCCTAATATTCTGCCTTCAAGAGAACTTTAAGTCTTACTCAATCACAAAACTTCTACATGATTGAGACTAAGGAGGCAAGCGAATACAAGCTAAAATATTTAGCCCCATGGTCCTCATATGCTTCATGCCAGATAGTGTCTACGGTGGAAGGCAGAGCTAGCCTTGGTCCTACATGAAACAAGCAATCATCTCTGGGATGGGATTTCACGGGGAGGGGTAACATTTCCCCAACTTACTTCTCAAAAAATGCTCCTACATTTCCCAGAGGAGGTCTAAGAACTGGGAATGCACCATCACAGCCACTTGACCAGGGAACTAGTCTACTTCCTATGAGAAAGTCTGATGTCTGAACATAGCAGAGGTCCAGTTTCCACAACAGATAACCACTTATCAAGCAAGCTGATGACAAAATATCCGTTGAGAAGTGGTGTCTCCAAACCTGTGAAGCAGCAGATATGGCGCTCTGAGCTTGGCTCAGAGTCAATGTTCCCTGAACACACAGGAGATGTACCAAGACCAGTGTTTGTTAATCTAGGTTAAAGAAGAAAAAGAATCGTGCTCCAAAGGCCATTTTTGCTGGCTGTGTTACAATTTTGCTTACTGTTAACACTTAAAGGGGAGGGCTCCTCAGTTGAGTCTGTAGAAGGTTGATTAATGTGGACGGGCTGCACAAGCTGCCTCCTTTACATTTTCCAAGTGAAATAAGAGCCTCTGGGGTTCTTGTAATTGCTCCGCGCTGAGGTACAAGCCTAACACGTTTATGGGAGTTGGCCTCTAGCTGCTTCTTATGAACACACAAAAACATTCCTTTTATTGCTCAATAACGTTTTCCCTTTTGCAACTTTTTATGAGCGACTAAGAAAATGAGGCTTATCATCTTAATTTTTTCAGGAGAATAATCCACAGAAATATCATATCTTCCAAATGGGAACTTCTCTTGCCTGCTGCCTCAACCAAAAAGTATTTGTCAAGGGAGTGGTCGAGATTTCTGCATCGACAATTCAAGATATTACTTTGGCCCAAATCCAACTGATTTACTCTCCAGAATGAGTGGTTGAATTCCTCTTTATGAGCCCAAAACCTCCTTCTGTGGGGTGCTTAAGATGGCTGAGGAATCTGCCAGCTCTTCTTGCCAGTGGAATGTGCTTCCCGCTAGCTCTATTACAATCAATATTCTAGAACAAAAAATTGCATTATCTGCATACACCTTTCCATTGCTATTTCCACACCATTGTCCAAGCCTGCATGATACCCTATCTGTACTATTACAATAGCTCCCTATTTGTAACCTTATCCCCCATACCTGCATTCTCCAATTTTTATACCACACTGCAGCCAGGTTAAGCTTGAAGGAGAGATAGAACTGAACTGTCCCCTTCAGATGTTTCATTGGTTCTCCATTTTTCACCAAGTGAAGTTTAGTCACCTTGGCATTTGAACTCGTGCATCCTGACCCTGTTACCTGTCCAGAGGATTGCTCATTACTTTCCTCCATACATCCTCACTGCTGGTGATTTGGAGTGTTAACATTGGGCAGCATACCCCGCAGGTGCTTTTTCTAAAAAGTCTATCATTGCAAGCCACAAAAACTAACTCTGGCTACTGTGGAAAACAGCAGAATGCTGGAAGAATTGTGGAAGTTCACATCAACTGAAGAGTTGGGACCATTAAGGACAGGAATCAGAGTTCAAGGAAGAAGGGACCCAGAGTAGCAAGAACTGTTAGACAAAGCCAGAGTGAGTACTAAAGCCCAGATCCTGCTTCAACTTCAGTGCCAGGCAGCACTCAGTGGTTCAATGCTTGCGGCCATCAGAACACCTTCGTAGATAAGTCTACCAGATTTATCCAACGGAAAGAGAATCCACCCTAAATAAGTTAAATTGCTATGTATTAAGAGAGCAAATACTAGAGAGTGAGCAGCCCAAATAAGTCCCTACTTCTGGCTCACTATCTCCTCCTCCAGTGTTCGCTTTTGTGTCCACTGAAACCACCCACACATTCTTCAGGATCCAGTTCAGACATCACTGCGAATGCTGAGCTCATTTCTCGTGTGAACTTCAGGCTCCGAGTGAGTGTCTCTCCTTCTATTTCTTTTCACTGTCATCCTTGTTTTGTAGTTTTTGTGTTTTACACTTTTCCTCACTAAGTAATTAGAAAGTCACTTCACCTCTCTACACTTCTATTAAAAGGAGATAACAATAGTTCACAGGACCATTGTAAGTAGTGTTAACAGCTCTCTGTGATCTCAACGGTTCTCCGCCTAATGGAAATAAGCCCTCCTTATGCGGTAGTTGGAGTTTCTATTATTATTTTATTTACTTGCCAGCATCATCATTGTCAGTGCATAAGACATCTTTAGAGACCTTAGTCAAATATTTTATATACAAAAATGTTGTGTCTGTTGAATTAAGATCTCAGTAAAGCAGTTGATCAATGAAATAAAAAAATGGAAGCTGGAAATGAAAAACTGGGATTGAAGTACACTGGGTCTTTCGACTTTGGCCAACAAAGAAGAAAGAAGCCCTCAACTGTCAGAGCAAAGTTCATCTTAGATGGTCCAAGAAACAGATGAAAGGGCTTTGCATTGACTGTTTCCTGGATGCAAGGAAATTGGAAATGAAACCCCAGTTCTGTTTGTTCTATTTCAGCAGTAAGGTGTATCTGCAGGAGACTTTAAATTTGGTTACAAATAAAGGAAGGAAAAGGAGGAAGTAAACGAAGAAAAGGATTAATTGAGAAATTCAGTGTGATCCAAGAATGATAAGAAAGACACACACACACACACACACACACACACACACACCAGATCTAGTTTTCTAGCTCTGCCAGTGACCTACTACAGGTGTCTATGGTGCTGATAACAAGTATAACTGTAATGTAGTGGTGTTTCCTAAGCATTCTTATTTCTCGTGATTACCATTGTGGTTCTGTCTATGAATCTGCCCAGATCTTCTACAAATTTGTTCACAAGTTCAATCTCTGCTGTGTTCTACATATACCTCTAAAACTTTGCACAAGTCTCATCTGGATGGCTTGGGAAAGAGGAGGGGAAGAAAGTCCTTCCACCAAAGAATTCAGAAAAGCTACATTTCGGTCTGACCCTTGCCACTCTCTCAGTAGCCTTAGGCAAGCCATTTACCCTCCTGCCTTCACTTCAATCCATTTAAATTTGATATAATAATCTTTAGATGAGCATATTAAAGGTTAATTAGATTTTAATATTTTCATGCCACTCAGGGTATCATGAAGATTATATAAATGTTATACTTTATTATAGATTCTGGATAAGAATTCTTTTTTGGCTAAATTTATATTCCTACCTGTTCATTCATCTGTTCTCTGTATCACCGTGTATTTTACAAATTTTGAGATAATTCCTAAAGGGTCATAGAATATGGTTATGGGAGTATGCACTTATATCTTATTGGTAACAAATATGCCCACCCTTTATTAAGATTTTCTAACAAACTAAAGTATCTTGAAAGAGGTGCATTTTTCTACCTCACAAAAGGACATTAAGGAAAATTATGACTGTATTTCAGAAATAGATAGATTATCCTTGGGATTTAAAAAATTCCATTTATGAAATAGATGCACGAGAACCAAACTGTACTTCAAACACGGTACACATGTAGCAGTTGCTTCCTACATCAGACTTCCAAGTCCTACTACGTAACCCTTTGACCTGAGCCATTCCTCACAGAGTGGGTTTCAAGGCATAACATTTCCTATTCCAGCCCCGGCTGTGAGTCCAGAGATGTACACTCTAATGAATGTCTTCTCTCCAGATGCCCCATGTCTGACACAGAAATTTCTCTCAAGCTAAGTGCCAGGATGCCAAGCAAGTACAGAGCAGCAATAAAAGCTGCTCTAACTAACAGCCCACGGAATTGGCTCTTCTCTGGCACTGAAGACTGTATGCCCGCCTCACCCTTAGCGTTGAGCACACACTCCTCTTATTCTGTTTGTAGATTTAATATTTCCAGGTGGGTTTAAGAAAACCACTGTTTCTTTTTCTTCTCTTCTCATCAGTTTTGTTCCATGAGGGCACTCTAATGCATCATGTAGTCATATGCAAACACGGATCATCCAGATAAAACAAGACTTATTATTTAGCAAGAATGGTTGTGCATGTAAAGAGCCAGGAGTCTGGATCTCAGAAGAAGCAAATACATATTTGCTAATAAGAAGTATAATTATAATGTGGTGTTGTTTCCAAAGCATTCTTATTTCCCAAGCAGAGAATTTAAAATCTTTGTCACAGGATAGGCGTGAAAAGATGACAAGTTATTTACTGTCTTAGTCGCTTCTTCACCTCTGGGACACAAGATCTGACACCCCCAACTTAAAGGAAGAAAGGCTTCTTTAATTACATGTTTTAGAAGTTTTAGTCCTGCAAGGTTGGCAGCACGGTGGAAAGGCTGAGGTAGAGGAAGCTGCTCACGCCATGGCAGCCAGGAAGCACAGAGCCGAAAGGAGGGAGGAGCCAGGGAGGAAAAGGCACCCTGCCCACTCGCACCCCCAGTGGCTTTCAGTCTGCTACAAGCAAGTCAGCAGCAGCCCCTGTAATCCAAACAACTCCCCAAGCCCAACCTCAGAGCACATGAAGCTTTGAAAGAAATTCTAATTTGAGTCATAACACTTACTCTGCTTAACAATCTATATAACAATAACAATATCTACCCTGCACACCATTGGGTAATAAAAACAATACATATGAAATATGTAAAATAGCTCATAAATATTCAGCATAGAGAAAAACTGCCATATTAATTTTTCAAAGGACAAGTATTTCTCTTGCCTTCATGGGGATTTTATTCTCACTAGATACTTCCTTCTTTCTTTTTCCTCAGGGGTTTCTTGAGCAAACAGTGACACACAAGAAGTTTGTTCAGACTTGTAAATGTCAATTATTAAATATTTAGAACAGATTATAAAGCACTGGGAACTTGAATTGTAGCCGTAGTTTTACCAAACAAATTTTCAAACACTAAATATTCAGGTTATTTTCCTGCAGAGCCAGTTTCCCAGCATGTTTTTGGAAACAATGTTATGAAAAAAAGAGGAATTCATGGTGGCCAACAAAAGAGATATCGAACTGGGCAGATCTGAATTGAATTCTAGCCCTGTGGCCTACAGGCGCAAGGCTGAGCAAGTCACTTGGGCCCTCTGGACCTTCTTCCCATTCATAAAATGCCACAATAATGAAACCCACCTGTATTCATCTTTTCAGTGTGTCCATTACAAAAATATATATACCTGCAGGTGAACTGCCATCCACTCACAATTCCAGGGGATCCAAGCACAGTTCAAGGTACCAGCAGAGTCAGTTTCCAGGGAGAAAGCTCTTCCTGGCTTGCAGGGGGCTGTGCTCTCCCTCCAACTTCACCAGGCTTTCCTGTACTATGTGTACCTGGAGAAAAAATGTAGGGTCTCTGCTGCCTCTTTTTATAAGGAGGCCAATTCTATCAGATCAGGGTCTCGTCTGTGACTTAATTCATTTTACTCCTGCATATATCCTTTCTTCAAGCGCTGCTGTGTTGGAGATTAGAGCTTCAACTTTTATGAAACTGAGGTGGAAGAGACGTAAGCATGTGGTCCTTAATATGATTGCCTACTTTCTTAGGAAGGTAAAATGAGATACAATATGTAGACACGGTGCCTACTCTTTCACAAGTGCTCAGTCAGTATTCTCCAATAGTACTGCTGCAGATTACAAAAGTGAATCTGGCTTGGTGTGAGGAGGGAGGCTGAAGAGTAGAAACCTAAAGTCAGGATCATTGAGTGGACTACTGGAAAACCCCAACTGGTCTAAATGCAAAGACAGAGCCTATCAAATGAAAAACTAGCAAGATTCAATGAAATGCTGAATTGTAAAAAATAACAGATTAGGACTGGGGATATAGCTCAGTGGCATAAGCACCTGCCTGGCAAGTGCAAGGTCCTGAGTCCAATCCCCAGCACCAAAAGAAATAAATAAAGCAGCATATTGTTTTATATCATGTAAGACAATTCCAATTAGCTTCTAGTATATGTCACATTATTAGTACGTCACTGAATGGATGGCATTAATTACAACAGCATCTTAGCTTAGTTCTATTTAATATTTTTACCAAACTTATACCTTATTGACATATGTTTATCTATCATATTAAGTACAAATAACATGGGTAAGCATAAAAATTTTGCAAGCAAGTTCAAAAAATCGATTAGAAATGTTGAAAATGAAATTCATCAGTAATTGAGTAGGAGGAAAGAATATAAGCCAAAAATTGCAAGTAAGTGTATATTAATTGAGCAAATTTATATCTCTATATGTATATTTTTAAAATTTTATCTTTTTTAACTTTTTTTTTTTTTTTTTGTGGAACTGGGGATTGAACTCAGGGCCTTGTGCTTGCCAGGGAAGCACTTACTCCACTGAGCCATCTCCCCGGCCCCTAAAAGTTTTATCTTTTTAACAGAACTACATACATACATAAATACATACATGATAACATACTTGATGTACATACATGCATGATAACATGACTAATAGGTTGTGAAACTTACACCTTCTTTATTCAAATCAATCCTGAAGTTCCATGTCTATATAAAGATGTGAAGATCATATTAATAAACATTTAAAATACTATTTTGTAATTTACAAAGATAAGAATAACAAGATACAGAAATAGATACAGAGGTGAAAATAAGAAATGGTCAGAGCTAGTACTGAGAAGAACGGTTGAGTAGGAACTGATGTAAACATAAGATAAGAATCTGCTTTAGGCCTGAGGGAGACACCCCAAAACAATGAGGAAACAATTTGTACAAATTCCAGCTTCTGACCTTATGTACTTATTTACAGACTATTTCTTTAGTTTCTGCTGTGTCAAAATTCACAGTCACTATAAGAAATACGGTATGGTCAGAATGTGGGCCCTGCTTATGCTATGCTAAGAGAAAGAACATGAAAAGAAAATCCTCATGCAGGTTGAAAGAGATTCAAACTAGGCACAATTGATTTTCCAAAGAAAAAGATGGTAGCTTTTTTTTTTTTTTTCATTTTATGCAGGGTCTCACTGCTCAGCTCTAACTCATAGTGATCCTCCTCCTGCTTTGAGCCTCCTGAGCACTGGGATTACAGGTGCATGCCCGATCTCGGTGGCTGGCTCAGTATGCACTAGGCAGGGTCAGCACGGCATGTGGTGCCAGGGATCGATCCCCAGCCCCTGTGCACAGGTGCTTAGTCTGCTGAGCTATCTCACCAGCCCTAAAATGGAAGCTTCCTGCTGGAGAAAAATTAGGATTCTTCGTGATCAGAAGCAGAAGTCATGAAAGACAGATTGGATTTGGATAAATAGAGAGATATGAATTTGGATAGAGAATGGGATCCTCAAAGAGGCTTCCCTCTAGCAGGAGAAAAGCATTGAAGGAAGGAAATGTATCTAAGGGACAGTTCATTTTAGTTAAAAGCACAGCACGAGTAGCCAACTGGAGCTTAGTAAGAAATTAATCTGGAAATGTCATCTAAGATCAAACCAGAAAGTTTCCTCACAAAATCTGAGCTACAGAATAGGAACTGGATTTTGTAGGAAGAGCTGTGCTGCTACCATGTTGCTCAAATATAAGCATCTTTCACCCCACTCTCAGTTGACTGGCTTCAATTCTTTCATTCCCTAAGTCTCTAAACTTTTGATCAGCTGCGCTAGCTTTTTTGATGTGTGAGCAGTGCGAAGGATCAGACCCAGAAGCTTCACACTGAGCTTCATGCTTAGCCCCCCTTTTAAAATTTTGAGACAGAGCCTTCTAAGTTGTCTAGGCTGGTCTTGAACTTACAATCGTCCTGTCTCAGCCTCCTAAAGTGCTGACATTACAGATGCATGTTTCCATGTCCAGCTGTGCTTTTTAAAAGCCTAATTCCTGATATTCATCTTCCTGTGAGTCCTTTAGCAACTTGTTTAAGCTGAACCCACAATGCTCCATTTCTCAATTTCTGAAAAATGAAACTGTTCCCAGCCTTTTAGCTACCTTAGCTTTTCAACCTCAAAGCTTTCTCCAAGATATAAACAGGAGGCTTTCACCTGTATAGTTCGTTTCATGCATGAACTGCTGCATAGACTTCATAGACTGCAGCAGAGCAGCCATAACAAGGTTCCATGACCAGTGGCTAGAACAGTTAGAGATGCATTTCCTCCCAATTCCAGAACCTAAAAGCTAGGGTCAAAGATTCCACAGGGATGGTTTCTTCTAAGGACTTATTCTTTGGCTTTTAGATGACCACTGTCTTACCATGACCTTATATGGTGCCCCTGGTGCCTCTTCCTCTTCTTATAAGGACATAAGTCATATGGGGCTAAGGCCCACCCATATCACCTCAGTTAGCCATGCTGAACCTTATAAAGACTGTATCTCCAAATACAGTCAGATTCTGAAATACTGAGGTCTAGGACTTCAACATATAAATTTGGGGGAGGGGCAGAATTCAATCTATAACAATGATTCAGCCAAAAACAAGATGAGGTTGGGGGACGGGTAGATCTAAAAACCCAGATGAAATTGGTCAAGCAATGACAGTGACTTATCCATATGGCTGACACTGACAAAGGATCTGCAAACTGTGGTACAGGGTTACAGGA
>NDGM011187808.1:0-12242 GCA_002564305.1 Octomys mimax
AAAAAAAAAAAAAAAAAAAAAATAGAGCACACATTAATCAATTATGATTTCACCTTCTTTCTCACCAAGGTAAATAACTTATTTTGAATAAGAGCACAGTCTGAGGTTCTGGTGAATGTGAATTTCAGTGTGAAACTGATAACATTATTTTGCGTAAAAATACACTGACAAGAAGTTTTTTATGATTTGCATTCTAGTGGGGGCTTTGATTGTTTTTTCTGGTCCAATGTTATGCTGGATACTAATAGTTTTTAGTAAGAATTAACATGCTATTAAGATTCATTTTCATGAAGAAGCAGCTGAGACTTTGCACTATTTTAACATGGTCAAGTTTCAGTGATTTGTTTGCAATAGCAAGATAAAATTAGTTTAAAAAAAGTTTAATTAAGCAAAACAACTATCATATATACAATTATAATAACCTATATAAGCAATTAAATTATAAAGAACCATTATAACTCACTCAATAGTTCTTTTTAAAGGAGTATTTGCAGTTCGTTACCACAATACTGATTTTCTTTCTATCCTAGATGATTTAATTTTAGTTTATAGATCCCAGAAGCTAAAATGTAATGTCATTGAATTTCAAACAAAGATATAAGTATAAAATATCAGATCACTTACAGAGGAAAGGTGCTAGAAGCATATTACAAAAAAAATCAAATTATTTTTGGATTTATCTTTAATACTACTAGTAGGAGGTATTCTAAGTATCTTGCATCATTTTGTATTGCAAAACAAAATGTTGATCTAATCAAAGTTAATTCTGAGAAGTCACATGTAACATACATAAATAGATACTGAAGAGTGCTATGTTGATTTGGATTCTTAATTCTCCACCTTACATATCACTAGCAACTGCATTTTAATGCTTTCTTCTTTCAGAAATTCTCCATCTAACAGAATTTTACTTATTACTTATGCAACCAAAACATCTCTGGGGATTGTTAAGCTATAGTTGTGTTTATGTTGTGTTTTTTGAATATGGAATTTTATGATAACTATAACAATAAGTATTTTAAGAGCTAATTTAAGAAATATGCAGTTAACTAGGTCTGTAAATTAACTGTGAACCTAATAATAAACTAGAAACTGAAATAAAGTAACACTTAGCTTAGTGCTGAGTAGGATAGTGGGACAGCAGGGGATCAATTGTTTTTGCACCTCTTCTTTTAAAAAATAAAGCATGTACTTCATACAAGTATGAACTTTGCACTGAAGTTTCTCAAAAACTAATTGTGTCTCCAGCTGTAGGACTTGCTTAAGAGGTTTAAAAATATAGCACTCCTAAGTTGGAGCAAGGGAAGTGGGTCACAAGAAACTACCCAGAGCCTGAGAGGATGTTCATGACAATGAACAGTGAGGAGAAATCAAAAGGCAGTTTCTATTTCCTTTTTTCAGTAAGATATATGTCACAAAAAAAGATATGATCCTCATTTTAGTGAAAAATTCTTCCACTTGAAGAGAAATTTCATTTCTTTCATCGCTCCCACCCCACAAACTTTAAGACCATCATCTGGAAAACAGTTAAGGAAACAAAGATAACAAATTAATTTTATGTAAATGACATTATCTGAGGGATAGAAAATGCTCTAGGATCCAGTGTATATGAGCACATTCTAGCCAAGCAGTGTGAGATTACGAGTCTACAGTCGTGGCTTCTTCCTATCACGGAAGGAAGCAGTGTTGAACAGTTTGAAGGTTGTTGGATCTTCTACCATGTGAGTGGCCTAGGCCTGGAGCAGCTCCCCGAGAGAGGGCTTTTGAGCTCCTTTTTAGGCCTGGACAGCAATACCTACAGCCCCAGATTTTGGAGGCAACCAGGTGCACACATCTTCCATTTATCTAATGAGGTTCTCTCCTTTCATCATTTCCAGGACCCAGGGAGGGAGGATTTGGGCCAGTAAAGGCTGTGCAGGAGCCAGGAGGGAACCAGCCTCTGGACTGCTGCTTTGGGGAGGAATGCAGGCCACGGCTTGGGTCACGCTGCCCTGACCATTTGTACTGCTTTACACTAAAACATTCTGAACAGTGATTAGGGAAACTCAGGACTTATTTTTGTATCATGTATCCTACAAAAGAATTCCAATCATTGTTTATAAATAAATAAATGATGTTTATGTTATTCCAAAATTGAGACTCCTTGATTATCTTATCAAGATAAACATGAACCTTGACAACTCATGTTGTAAAGGTGACCACAAACTCAACTCGGGCCGCTATGGCCTTTTGCCTGTGCCGGCCCTGTGCTCCAGCACTAGTATTTAGAACCTACGGGCTGCTTGAGAGCCGAGTCTGGCTAATGGCCAGGTCAGGGGAAGAGCTCCCTTGGAGTCACCTTGCTTTTTAGTCACCCTAAGGGATCCTTCTTCTGTCTTGTAGCCCCGTCCTCAGGCTCCATGCTGGGCCACTGCCACAGGAGAGAGAACTTCCCTTTGATCATGGAACACAGTGTTACATATCCTTTCTTGCGTTTTGAAATGACATTATCCTAAATTCAATTAGATTGAAAACAAAGGGAGAAAATTCAGTCTCCTGACTTCATGCTGATTTATATTTATATTCATATTCATATTTGTATATTTTCCCCTTTGGGGCAATGCTAGGAATGAACCTGGAGGCTCCCACATGCGAGGCAGACACTGTGCCCCTGAACTACATGCCAGCCTCTAGATATTACATTGTTTAACATAATCATAGTACAGTCATAGGCTTCAGGTTCTTATATAATTACTTTGTTATCTTGTTTTTTTTAGTTTTTGTCTGGATAGGGCCTGGAATTTAATGGGATAGAAGTGGTGGAAGAATTCATAATTTCTTTGCAAGTAGAATTTTTCACTAAAATGAGGATTATACCTTTATGTGATATATACTTTATTGAAGGAAAGAAATAGAAACTGCCCCCCTTTATGTATTTGGTTGCTGCAGGGTCTCACTACACAGCTCAGACTCAGTGATCTTCCTGCTTTCAGCTCTCCTGAGCTGGGATTACAGGCATAGGCTATCATGCCCATATAGATTTTGGCCATATCAGTCCACCCTGGAGGCAGGGCCGGAGTGGCATGTGGTGCAGAGTATGGAACTGCATTCCCTGAACTTGCATAAGCTTGCCTAAATAGATGCTTTGGTTCACTGAGCTATCTCACTGGCCCTGAGAAACTGCCTTTTGATCTCCTCACCATGTCTGTGTTCATCGTTATGAACATCATTTGAAATATTTGCTGATACTTGTGTAGATACCGTTTTTCTTACATAAGGAACTGACCTTCCAGAGAGAAGCCCCGGGGTCTAAAATTGTTAAAATTAATTTATTTGTGTCTTCTTTTTCTTGTTTTGACAATAAAAGTCCTTACTACTATCACAACGAAATTTTTAAAAAATACACAAAAACACTACCTTTCTTCCAATGGAGGTGTTTTGCCACTTTGTAAAAAATAAGAAAACAAATAGGCTCTGAAGTTGTAGGGGTTGTCTTTGGCCAGATAGGGATATGAGGTTGTTCAATGTGAATGATGTCTTCAAATAAGCTAATCTTTTTAGATATGATTCATTAACCTCTCCTCTGAAAGGGAGAAATCCTGTCTTGGATCTTTTAGTCCATGTTGAAATTTATTTAATTTCATATTTTATATTGTTTTACTTTAGTTTCTAGAGGTAGAAAGCAAGTACTGGGAAATACATTTTCTGGATGACATTATTGTTGCTATGAAATTATACATGACATAGCAAGTACTGATATCGTAATTGCTGTACTCTTACAATCAAGCCTTAATCTAAAATAAAGATCATATAAATGTTGAGCTTTCCTAAAGGCAATGGTATGTACATATTTTAGAAGCAGAGCATAAAGAGCTACTGAGAATTTAACAATTGCAAATTTAGGAGTTGATTTATGTAGTTCAACCCTAAGTTTCTAAAAAGCATTTTACTTCTGCTTTTTAATTTCTCTGCAAATCTTTTGAGAAAAAATAATAGTTAATATTAACAGCTTTTGAATTACTTTCACATTCCTTTATGAAGTATGAAGTTTTAAAAGCTCTTGCACTGGTTATCAAATATTATATCATGATATCTGAATACTCTTATTTTCTCTCCTTGATTTATAATACTACAGTTTTTTCTTAATGAACACCTAACAACTTTCAGGTCACCTTACCTTTCTCTGGACCTAATGAGAATACAGAAAATTTGAATATTAACAGAAGACCCCCAACACAATCATGGATCTCACAAATCTGAAATATTTGTTTCTTCTTAAAGTCTGATTAGGAATGTTAGGTGAGAGTCACTTCTTTCAATAGTAGATCTAAAAAGAAGACATCTGCAAACGTTACCTCTACCCAAAGTTTGTGATACTTGTTTAACACTCCCTCTATGAGTGACTGCAAAGCCTTAATGATTACTCCAAGTTCTCACCTTTACATAATGTCTTGCTTCTCTGCCTTACTAAAATTCATGAAAGAAAATCATTTTGTATTAAGTAAAGTTTCGTGCCAAAGAAACCACTGAAGGATAAAATACATTGAGGGTTTTTTTTTTGTTGTTGTTGGAAAGAATGAAAATTTCATGCAGACTCATTGAGAAAGAAGTTAAGCATTATGGATTCTTAATTAATCTTTCTTATCTTTTTTTTCATTTTATGTATTTGGTTCAGAAACAGCTCAGAAACACAGTAATCATCCTGTTTTCAGCCTCCCTAGTGCTGGGATTACAGGTGTGCACCACCACACCTGGACTCCATTGCTGGCTCGGTGTGCCCCAGGTGCAGAGCAGGCGTGGCATGTGGGACCGGGGATTGAACCCTGGTCCCTGCACTTGCCAAAGGCGCTTAGTCTGCTGAGCTATCTTGCTGCGCTTCTTAACTAATCTGGAGGTCAGTGATATCCATAAAATCATACTACAGGAAAATAAAAACAAATAATTTTGTTAGCTACACATATTTTTAAAACATTTGTAGCATTACCTAATATCAAAACCAAAACATATTTCTATAATGTAAGTCTGAGGGTTCTGCTTATAAATATCTGGCAGAATAATCCGGTGAAACATAAATCTATGTTCCATGTAAATAAAAAGGTGGAGAAATTTAAAAATTACTTAGGAAAAAAGGTCCTTCGTCAAATAATTCTTAATACCCTGGGAATCTGGTATAATCAAGTATTTAGATCTGATAAACTTGTCCAGTTCAGGTATACCTTTTTTTTTTTTTTTTTTTTTTTGTTCTTTAGGCTATAACACATGGCATTTTTTGTCGCATTTGGATATTAGGTTTCAATTTATTCTCAATTTGTAAAATATTACTGAAACTCTAGGTTTATTCTATGTTGACTTTTGTATTGAAGTGTATTTAATAAATTGCGACACTTGAGAAACAAGTGTGTAACTTCGTGAAACCTATAGACCAACCAGAAACAGCTTCAATAGCTTAGTATTAGCTGGGGAGACAACTCAGCAGAATAAGCACTTGCCTGGCAAGCGCAAGGTCCTGAGTTCAATCCCTGGTACCTCAAAAAAAAAATCTTAATATTTTGTTGATGTGGAGTGTAGAACCCTATTCATCTTCTGTCTCACAATAGTGGTGAGCACTAAACTTCCTTAATTGGTTCTTACTTCATGCATTTATAAATGCTGCTGAGTTTTCAGGTTTCTATATTAGCTTCAGTAGACCCCAGAGATGCAGCACCAGCACCTTCTAGAGCAGAACTATGTATAAGAAGAAGGGTCTCTTATTATTAATTAATATTATTATATTATTATTTTCTATTTAATGTACTTTAAAACCCTGCTGAACTTAGAAAACTAGGAAGCACTTTGAAATTGTTTTTGTGACCATTTTGAATACTCCAATCACAAAATAAGTCAAAATAAAAGAAAGCACAAAAGTGTGACATTGTGTACATTTCAATAGGATATTAATTCATAATAATCTTGGAAAAAATAAGCCAGAAAATGGCCTTGAACTCGGAATTGCTTGATTCAATATTTTGTTCCTTTTGAAATGTTCGCAAGAACCACATAAATCCTCTTTTTTATTTTGAAATAACAAATATATTGTAGCAAGGTGAAATTCACAGGAAATACTGAATCTGTTAATGTGAGGATGTACTATTGATTAGACTGAAAGCAAAAGATAGTATTGTAGAAGTAAGGTTTATGTGTTCTCTAATCTCAGAGATAAGAATTTTTTTAAAAAGTATCACTCCATATGAGGCAGGTTGTATTTTTCTGTAATTTTTAGTCAGTGCAGTTATAATGGAAATCAAATAATCCAATATTTAAGATGTTTTATGTAATTTTGTATCTTAATATGCACATGAGTAGAAAAGAATTAAAAACATATGAGGGTATTTTTTATTTTGGAATAAAGGTAATCTAAGTATGGTAAACATGCATTTTTCACTTGACATTTCTGAGAATCTTGGCATATTTAAAATTTTTTATCTTGATTTTCTTGTAAACTCGGTGATAATCAAGATCAAGATAAAAAATCAATTCCAGAACTAGCAAAACTCTTCTCCTTCCACTTTGTAGGCACCTCCCTCCCCCATCATCTGGAATCAGTGATTCATTTTCTTTTCTAAAGTGTCATACAACTAAAATCATATAATGTACAGCCTGTATATTCTAAATACCATTACTTGCTATCATTTTATTTGGGACTTGTATGTTCTGGAGTCATCAATAATTCATAGTTTTAAATTGCTAGGTAATATTTCATATGTGATTAGCCATATTTCAGGTTGTCTTACAATTCCTTAAGTGAAGGACATCCAAATCATTTTTAGTTAGGAGCAATTTGAAATTAAGTTACTATGAATATTAGAATAAAATGTTTTGCATAAATATAACTTTCCATTTCAGTTCAATAAGTATCTAGATGTGCTATTGCTTAGTATCTTAGTAACTGTATGTTCAACCTTTGAGGAAACCATCAAACATTTTTACAAACTACTTGATTTATTTTGCATTTCCGTAACTAGTGAGGGTTACCATTGTGAACAATGGATTTTTAAGTTCATTCTTATTACTGTAGCAGTGTTACGCTTCCTTTTTGCTAATTTTAAAAAATTTATAACATTAATTCATTATAAGATTTTGTTCCATTTTCTAGGTTGAATAATAACATAATGCATTTTTTATGTGTTAGAGTCTGTTTCCCTTCTATTTCCTTGAGGTTGTTGTTTTCTGTTTAGGTTGAGAAATTGTTTACATATTCTTTTTTTTTTTTTTTTGTAGGGGGTGGTGGCTGGCTCAGCCTGCCCTGGAGGCAGGGCTGGCAGCGTAGTGGTGCTGGAGATTGAACTGTGGTCCCTGTGCATGCCTAAGCAGGTACTTTATACCCCTGAACTATCTGGTCAGCCTCTCTTTACATATTCTTGATATACGTTATTTATCCCATAAGTGATTAAATGGGGCTTCTATCTTGCTTTTCATATATGAATTATTTCCAGGAGCAGGGGCTTCTTTTTTTAATTTTTATTTTAAAGAAGTAAACAACAAAAAAGAGGCTATACTCATACATGAAATAAATCAGACCCACATGTGTAAACATCACATTGTCTCCCTAGTATAAGAACCTGAAAGAATGAATGAAATCTGAAAAGTACAATAGATATAGTGGAATATAAAGATACTGAAAATAATAAATAAACAATTGAGATAAGAGAAAGGAGGAAAGATAGGGGAAAAGGGGAATTGGGAGAGCAGGGGGTCCTTGAAGTGCCATTTCCTTCATAAAAGTTGCTTGCATTGTGTACATATTTAAGAAATGTTTGCCAATAAAAGACCGCAGATAACTGTTATTTTTTCTTCTAACAATTTGAACTTTTATGTTTATGTCAGTGTTCTTCTCTCACTTAATTTTTTTATAGGATACAAGATCTAGAACAACACTTTTATTTATGTTTTTTAGTGTTCAAAATGGTAAGGTTAAAAATCTTATTCATCCTTTTCTAAATTTACTTTGAACTTCTATTAAAAATCAATGAACCATATAAAATAGCTCTATTTCTAAAGTGTTTTATTGCAGTCATGTTATCTGTGAATTGTGTGATACTTTACCTTCTTTCTTATGTTTTTATTTTATGTCAAAATAAGACAAAATTTCATGAAAGAATAAGAGGATAAGAATACCCATACTACACTGCATATTATTATCATCAAAGTAATTACTCAGAGTACAACACATTGACAAAAAGGTTTTCTTTTACAAAGAAGAAAGAAAAAACAGGTAATACCACAAACTTCTCTTTTCAATGAACCAATAGAAATTAGTACTATAAATGAGGATATACTTTAAAATTCTTTTATCTTATAAATGAGGATATACTTTAAAATTCTTTTGAAAAGGCAGAATAGATAATTTAGGGAATTATCTATTTATCTGTCTACTCTATAATTCCTTACTCAATTATCTTCTGTTTCACAAGTCTTCTATTTTGCACTCTATGTATATATTATCTTAAAACTAAAAATTTCATTTAACCAAGATAATTTTTATGAATCTGCCTAAAGTTAATTTTCCTAGAGTAAAATATCATTATATCATAGGGATATTTCTATATCAGTGTTTTATAATAGCTAGATTTCCATACCTCAATTTATAATAGCTAGATTTTGGAAATAGCTTATATACCATCAGCGGATGAGTGGATAAGGAAAAATGTGATATTTATCCACAGTGTGGTGCTACTCTGCTGCAAAGAACAAAAAACTTGAAATATCATTAGGTAAGTAGATGCAACTTGCAATAGTATAATGTTTGATTAATAAAGCTTTATAGTAAATCATAGAATTTGTTTGGTGAGAACTTAAACATTGTCCTTTTAAGTCAAAATTGTATATTATTGTTCATTTCCCTTTCTGTGTTAAACGTAATTTGTTAAGTGTTACATAGATTTTTCTGGGATTTTAAGTTAAAATTTGTCTTCAACTGATGATAACATATTGTGTGTCTAAATGTATTTTCCAAGCAGGTGCATATTCTATTGAGCAATCTCCGTTAAATGTATTTGGAACAAGAAGAGACCAATAATACTAAAGCAATTCTGGACAACAAAGCAAGACAAAATGCATCACAATCCCTAACTTCAAATTATACTGCAAAGTTACTGTGAGAAAATTAGCGTGGTACTAGCAAAAAGAAAAAGACTTGAAGATCGGTGGAACAGATTAGATGATTCAGATATAACTACAAAAGCACTCAGCATCCTTATTTTCGACGAGGAGGCCAAACATGTACTCTGGAAGAGATAAAGCTGCTTTAGTAAATAGTGCTGGGAAAAATGGCTGCTTCCCTGCCAAAAACTAAAACTAGGTCCATACCTACCACCACATATTAAACTAAAGTAAAAATGGATCAAAGATCTAAATATGGAAACAGAAGCACTGAATCTACTAGAAGGGAAATCCTGAAGACATAAGTGTAGGCAGAGTTCATGAATAAAACACAAACTTCATGGGATACAACTCACAAGAGTGAGAAGAGTTTTAGCTACCTGTCTCCAGACAAGGGGCATATATCAAGAAGATACACAGAATTTAAAAAATGAGACCCCCAAATTCAGAGGCTCAATGAGCATCTGAGATGAATGCATATTTCTCAGATAGAGAAAAAGAAACAGCAAAAATATAAATAAATAAAAAATGAAGGCCCTTTAAAGATTTCTCCAAATACAGCTTCTTTAACAGCAGTGGAACACCCATTTCTAACAAAAACAAAACGAAAATGTGCATATAAATAAAGAACCATTTTGTAGTGCAAATATATATGTATGTATGTATATATATATATATATATATATATAATAGGATAGATATACAGCTACTTTCTCTTAGTTCAATGAAGAAAGGTTTGTACTAATTTTGTTTAGACAAGAGATCATGTCTGCATCTTGTCCTCTGGATGACCACTACAAAGACAACAATATGCAATGTATTAATTATTTATTGTAACTGTCCTACTAACCTGTTTTGAAACTGTTTCAGTGCTATTTTATGCTCTCATTAAAATGAATAAAAAATTAAAATAATAAATAAAAGATATTTAAAATCATCGGTCATTCAGAAGATGTAAAATAGAATCACCCTGAAATTGCACCTCACATCATGAAGAATGGCTATCATGAAGAAATCAACAATAACAAAAGCTGGTTTGGTTGTGGGAAAAAAGGAACCCTTTCCTCTGTTGGTGGGACTGCAGCTAATACAACTACTGTGGAAATCAGTGTAGTGATTTCTCAAATGCTAGAATTAGAGGTTCTAACTATTCTTTCTGGTATTTTTCCAGAAGAACTGAAAGCACCATGGCTCAGTGTTATGCATGCACCCATATGTATAGCAGCACAATTTGTAATAGCTAAATCTTTGTAAACAGCCCAAAGCCCACCAACTGAGGACTCAATAAATAAGATGTGGTACTTTTATACAATGGAGTACCAGCCAGCTATGAAGAAGGATAAACTTGAGACTTTTATAGGTAAATATATACACCTTGAGACCATACTCATAAGTCAAATATATCAGACTCAAATGTGTAAACATCATATTGTTTCCCTAGTTTAAGAAACTGAGAGTGTAAATAAGATTCAAAATGTATACTAGATACTGAGAAATGGGAAGAAATTGCTCAAAAGCAAAGAGAAAAATGGGATGGGGAAATGAGGAAAAAAAAGAATAAAGAATAATAAATAAGTAAATAAGTAAACAATACAGTTGCAGTTATACTACTAATTTAAATTAGTTCATTGAAAAGAAAGGTTTATGTTTATATTATGCATTTTTTTGGTAGTTGGTCTCACTAGGGTTCTGGGACCTGCATGGCAAGCCCAGGTTCCAGGGTTGGCACAGCACATCCAGGGTTCTGGGGTCAGCACAGTACTATGGATCAAGCTTGGAACCGTGTATATGCCCCTGAACTGTCTCCCCAGCCCATGTGATCAATTATTCAAACCTATGTCCTGTAATCTAATCAACTACTTTGCAGATAATATTATGCAATATTTAACGATTGTTACTCTTCTAGTATTTTAAAATTTTCCATCTTTTTAAAAAATTTTCTCTTTACAATAAAAAATTGTAGAAACTATTGTGATGTTTTCTTTTAAATACCTCACCGTTAAAGTTTTCCTTCTTTTTTCCTTATCATTGAGTTAGAAGAATAATGATTACTGTTACTGTATACAGTTTATTCTGTAAGCCATTAAAGTTACCCATACTGAATAATTTAAAACACCTCAAACTTATTTTTTATACTTCCACTTATCTGAATTCTAAGTTGCTTTGGCCTATAGCTATTCTTTGATCTGGGTATTGAGAGGCTATAATCAGCTTGCTAGTGTACTGAACTCTTATTAGAAGACTTCATGTCCAAGCATGCTCAAATTATTTATAGAATTCAGTTACTTTGGTTTTGGAACTCCAGTGCCCATTTCTTTTTTTGCTAATTTTTACCTGGGAGGTGACAGTATCTCCTAATGGAGTGTCTCTGCCATTTCCTTTTGCTCCCTTATGTTCTGCCACCAAATGTGTATTTCAGGCGTAAGACTTCTTTTCTGTTTTCTTCCATCTTCTGCTGGTGCATCCCTCTGATTGGCTCTTTGGCTTCTTCTTCTTCTCGTCCTCCACCTGGTCCTCCTCCTTGCCCTCCTCATCCTCGGCTTCCTCATACTTCTCTTTCTACTTCTCTTTCTTCTTCTCCTCATTCTCCTCCTCCTCCTTCTTCTTTTGAATTCAGAAATTAGTGAGAAAGTGCTAGATAAACTGTGACAGTTTCCTTATGTCGTGATTGGTTTAATTCTATCTGTAAAGTCACTTCATAGCAATAATTTGATTCACACCTGATTGAATAAGTAGAAAAAAAGAACTAAAATTAAGAGGGACATTTTGAAATTGTGTTTCCCACACCACTCTTTTTCAAAGAAGCGGGTTTTGGTGAAGAAGTTTCTGCATTATATCTCTGTTCACAAATTCATGTTTCCTTCGTGTGTAAATTTTATCCCTACTCATTGCTCCTACTATGTATTGTATTAATTAGATCTTACTCATTTTGATCACTTTACCATTGTTTCTTTGCTTAAAAGTTCAAAGCATTGGGATGATATGATTTTCCATTGTAAGGTGAGCACCTAGTGGATTTATTTTCCTCTAAAGTCTATCAATTTGTGGGGCTGGTGAGATGCCTCAGTGGTCTAAAGCACCTACTTGGAACAAGCTCGGCAAAACACAGAGACTGCGGTTCGATT
>NDGM011187810.1:0-15782 GCA_002564305.1 Octomys mimax
TTTTGGTGGTACCAGGGATTGAACTCAGGACCTTTTTGCTTGCCAGGCAAACACTTATTTCACTGAGCTAGCTCCCTGGCCCCGTATGCTGACTTCCTAAAGTGCTTGTGAATGCAACCCGAACCGTGCCCTTGATTCTCCATTTCTTTCCACCCCACCCCTCTGCCAGGCCTGTGAGCTGTGTCTCTATAGCATTTTTTAAGTCTTCGTCCTTCAGAACAAATCCTCATTTACATTAGAGCTGTGTTCTGCAATGCCATGGTTAGCTGGCTCCATGGCCCGCCTCTTGAAGCTCCAACGCTCCTTGTACCTTCTTTCTCCTCGGATCATACCTTGGGTGTGTGTGTACTAAAAGTTTATAAGCTCAGTTTCGGATGCTGGAGGAATCAGCACTTTGTTTTGATTTCCTCTGAGCTTGCTAAACTTCTAACATCTAAAATAAAACACATCCCGCAAGGACATCTTTCTTGCATATAACTTCTTGGCAACAGAAAAATTGTTTCTCTATAGTTTTCTCTTTGAATTTTATGTTGGATCTGTTTTTAACTTGGATACCATTCTCTTTTGAGTAATATTTTTTCAATGTGTCACACCTTGAGATTTATTACACTAATACATCATCAGAGTGGCAGCTGGCCCTGGTGATGTAGAGCTTAATACATCATCAAAGCGATTTCTCATTCAGGGTACATATTACAGAAGGGTGTCAGTGCTTGTGTTTTTAAAATATATATATTTTTGTGCATACAATAAATAAAATCAGATTTCAGAGAATATATTAATTTCTTAGAGCTGTACCAAATCCAGATGGCCACTGAAATTAGCATTAGTTTCCAATAAGAGTCCTGATCCTCCTCTGTATGGCTACAAATACCTTTTGCAATTTTTTTTCTTCTTCTGGAAGTCCTTTATTGGGCCGGCAAGGCTGGGAACTACCCTGGGAGTGGGGTCCCATTCCGGAGTCCGTAAGTCTGCGGCGTCCCTGCCCCCAAGCTGGCAGGGAGGGCGGTGGCCTGTGGTGACCCGCTATTTGGCCTGCTCCTTCACGCACTCCCAGCCCTCCTTGGAGTACGCTAGGGCCTTGGTGAGGGTCGCTGACAGAGCGGACATCACTTTGATAATGCCTGAATTCCAGGACTCCCCCAAGGGAAAGTCAGTCTGTGGAGGGGCTGGGAGCAGAGCCGCCTCACTCTTGTCGCTGGGCTCGCGCAGCTCCGGGTTGTACACCAGGTAGACTGCAAGTCTGCCTTCAATGATGACCTCATCAGCCACCCCACTCCGGCAACCACGGTTGCTCGGCTCCGCGAGCCTGTTTTATTTTTTTATACAATAGAAAATTTATGCTCTTAATAAAGAATCAAAAATTACAAAAGTGCCTACAACAAAGAATTTCTCTTCTTATCTAGCAGCTATTTTTACCACTGTATGGAGGGAAAACATCACTTTAGAAATAGTATAAAAAATCAAATCTATGCATATATAATTTTTCCCTTTAAATGTAATGGAGACTTGCTCATTTTTCCCATTAACAGTATAAGATTAAAATTTTCCATATAGATACATAATTATCTTATTATTTCTGCTGACAACATACTATTCTAATTTAGGATGTTTAATTCTACTTAAAGGATACTTAAATATTACTTGGTTCTAGTATTTGCCTCTAATGAGCATTGTTATAAAATTCACACACACACACACACACACACACACACAAATATGGGCATGATGATAAATCTCTTGTGCATACAAATTTTTATAATTATTGCTACAAGGAATATAGTAACAGTGTGAAGTATTTACACTCCTCCCTAAGGTACAAGAGTTTTGCATTGGTATATAATTAAACATCTTTACCTCAACGTTATGATGAAAAGTCATAATCATAAATAATCCACATGAATTTTATTCTGGTTTTGAAATTTCTATGCCTTTTTCTGTTTCCTTGATTGTTTTTGTCTAACACCAGTGCCATATATTTATGATGCTTTCATACTTGGTGAGTTGCTCTTCTCACCTAATAATTTAATTTCTAAAACATTTTGGTTGAACTATTTCAATAGATGTTTTCACGTAAATGTTAAATGACTTTGTTCAAGTATAATAAATATCTGTCTTAGTTTGGGCCACTTATTAACTTATAAATTTCATAGAAAGGTTGATAAATTTATAATTATTTTCCTAAGATGTGGCTATATTTTAAGTCCACTTTTGAATTCTCAGAAGTTTTTAGAAATGTTTAAATGTGAATCATATGTGTTTAAAGTTAATTTTTTTGCACATAAGCCTTTACACTTACAATTTTCATGGTATGAAAGACATTACAAGTGAATCCGTAGAGTACTTTGAAAAGATTAACTTCTTCAGAAGCACTGTATTTCACTGTGCTTTTATTTCTGTTCAAAGCAAGTCACTTCTGTCAATCCTTCAGCTACTTTCTGACTTGAATTATTCTATAGGATCTGTGGCATATTCATCACTTTCCTCTCTTAACATTGGCTGAGTCACTTCCTTTAATGCTTCCCTGTAAACTGAAGTCTACAAACAGTGTCTATCTTAAATCTCTATAAAAGAGTACCTCATTTTTTGATAAAAATTAACTTTTTTTCTCTTTCTTTAACTTCTGTGGCCTAGCCAATTTATGAGTGGGAGATTACACAGATACGTAACAAGAGGGACATGTTTTGGTGAATTTCTTTTTTAAAAAAATCTATCTATCTATCTATCTATCTATCTATCTATCTATCTATCTATCTATCTATCTTTCTGGTGCAGGGTCTTGCTATGCAGCTCAGACTCATAGTGATCCTCCTGTCTCAGTCTTCCAAGTGCTGGGACTACAGGCGAGCTCCACCATAACTGGTTTCGGTTCTGCATGGTGGGGCCAGGGTTGTGGGGGCAGCATGGCATGTGGTACTGGGGATGGAATCCAGCTCCTTGCACTTGCCAGGCTGGCGCTTAGACAGCCAAGCTTTCTCCCCAGCCCCAAGTAAATTTCATAAAGAGAGAAAATATGCTATCAAACACTGCTTTGGAGGAAATAGACATACGTACGTGTGTGTGTGTGTGTGTGTGTGTGTGTGTGTGTACACTTCTTTATGCGTGCATACACTTAATCCTGCAAGCACTAAAGAGGTGATGGGAATGACTTAGTTTGGACAGGATTCAAGAGGACATATTTTATCTAAAGAATGGCATTCTTGAAAGTAAAACGTGTTTCAGTGCTTGAGACAAAAAGAAAAGAATCAGACAGAGAAGTACCAGAAAGAAAGGAAGAGAGACAAACACAGTGAAACAAAAAGGAAGGTGTCTGGCCATTTGATGGAAATTTGTAATCCTCATTTTTAAGTAACTTTTATTAAAACTCTATTTAACAGTCAGTGGTTACAGAGGTGAATCTATTTGAATGCTTCTGGCTGTGAGGTAGAATGAATTTAATATTAAAAAGTTGCAAAGGAGCTGGCAAGATAGTTCAGTGGCCTAAGTGCCTGCCTGGAAAGCGCAAGGACCCTGGTTCGATCCCCCGTGTCACATGCCATGCTGGAAGGGGACACTGGGCTCAGCATGCTGGCCTGAAAACCTGGGGCAGTGGCACAGGCCTGTAATCCCAGCGCTGGGGAGGTGGAGACAGGAGGATTGCTATGAGTCCAAGCTGCATAGGGACACCCTGTACCAAATGGTAAATAAAAGATTAAAAAATATTAAAAGTTAAGGCCAGTGAGATAGCTCAGCAGGCTAAGTGCCTGCTTAGGCAAGTGCAGAGACCAGTGTTCAGTCCTGCATGCCACGCCAGCCCTGTCCCCAGGAGTGCTAAGCCAGTGACAGAGTTCGAGCGTGGTGGTGCACACCTGTAATCCCAGCACTGGGGAGGCTATAAAGAGGAAGATCACTAAAAGTTTGGGCTGCATGGTGAGACCCTACAAAAAAATTGCCAACAAGATATCATTACTTTTGAAAATAAATATTTTACAAGGTAAAATTAATTGATAAGATGCTAAGATTTATTTCTTCATGATATGATCAAGGAATCCTCAAAAGTAGAATACGTTAGAGCATAGTGACCACCTCTTCCTGCCTTTGTTTGTTTTGTAAGGTCACACAATTTTGGCCAAGTTGCAGCACCATAGAAAAAAGGTGGTTAATAAATGAGGCTCTGGGGCCCATACTCCCCAACACAATAACTTTGCTAGATTATCTAATCTTAATTAATATCAATGTTCTTGCATAATCTTTACCAAGTTCCTAGAATGTTTTAGAGAATTAGATGAAGTATTTTCTCAGTAATAATTAGGATTTTGAAATTCTGTTAAATAGTTAACACATTTTAAAGTTACATTTGCACTTTGGAAATCAATAATTAGCCAGGTAGAAAGAAGAAATTGAATAGAAGACTTCAATTTAGTTAACAAAATATTAGAAGGCAATAATAACATATAGAGAGCAAAAACGTATTGAATCAGATTTTACAGGCTGAGAAATGGAAGTTTTCCCTTGATATACTTGCCTGTAATGTTGATGCTTAATATAGTAGAGTTTATGGACAAAATACAGAGTCAGACATTGTGTCTACTGGCTTTAGAAGGAACATTGGAATAGGGTTACCATATATTGTGTTCTTTCTCCTCTACTGCATACTTCAATTATTTGTGATGATAATAGATTTAGCAGGTGGTATAGCTGCTATTTGTTATAAAAAGATAAGCATAAAGTAAGGCAGCACAAAGGCATTTATTGTTCTTTTGAGGACAGGATCTTGTGCTGTAGCCCAGGCTGGACACGAACTTCTGACAATTCTCCTGCCTCAGCCTCCAAGAGCTGGGTTCACAGGCATGCGTCACTGTGTCCAGCTTTAACAATTCTTTACATAGTTTTTGACTGAGAAAAAACAAACCATGCCATTAAAAATTATTCTTTGGTACTTCTCCAATTCACTGATCAAAGATTATTCATATCCAGGCATGCTAAAATTTATTTAAAATGTGCAATTTTGATTCATAAATAGTTTGAACTTAGACATTGAAGTTTTAAAATTTGGGCCAGCCAGATTGCTTAGTGCACTAAAGCGCCTGCTTAGGCAAAGTGCAGCGACTGCGGTTCGATCCCTGGCATGCCGTGCTGGCCCTGTCCCCCAGGTTGCTAAGACAGCAAATGAGACTGGGTGTGGTGGTGCATGCCTATAATCCCAGCACTTGAAAGGCTGAAAGCAGGACGATCATCACTAGTCTGATCTGTGTAGTGAGACACTATAGACCCTGTACTAAACACATAAAAAAGAAATATTTGAAATATTTATAAAAACCTGACAATTCAATAATATTTATTTCTAATATTTAGCATAAAGAGTAGCAATTTTAATTTTAAGAAAAATATTGAAAATACTAATTTTCTATATGTTTACTGAATAAGAAAATATTTGTAAATATTAATGCCAGTAGAATTAAGTGGTCTTTTTGGAGGCAAAATTATTTTATTTTATCAATTTCATTTACTTCAATCATCCTTTTCATTTTTCTAGGTATAATGGTACAGCTTTTAAAAATACTCTTACT
The DNA here is from genome assembly GCA_002564305.1 of Octomys mimax. Taxonomy (NCBI): domain Eukaryota; kingdom Metazoa; phylum Chordata; class Mammalia; order Rodentia; family Octodontidae; genus Octomys; species Octomys mimax. The sequence continues at coordinate 5,550 of NDGM011187810.1, forward strand.
GCAGGGATTTGCTCAGTCATAGAGCACTGGCTCAGCACGCATGGGGGACTGGGTTCAAATCTCAGTACAGGAAGAAGAAATCCAAAATAGGAAACACAAAATAAAAGTGTCCTATCAATATCTGGTAGGCATACATATAGTTAGCAATCATTTAGTTAACTGTGGTCATTCATCAGCTTGCCTTTCTAAAGTTGATTCATTTAAAAAGTTATGATATGAGGCAGGCTTCTGGAGTTTGGGGTTGACTCATGGTCCAATGCTGGGATTATGGGTGTGAGTGCTACACCCGCCCTAGGGTGGGCAGCCAGCATCAATATAAGGGAGGCTTGCTCTCTGCTGGTCCTCTTCCACCCTCCTCTTGCTCTTGCTGTTTTTGTTGTTTGTCACTGCCATGAACTGCTACCCTCTTCTATGTGCCACTCTGCCTTGGAGCTGGCTGATTATAGACCGAAACCTACACAAATTATGAGCTAAATACACCTTTTTTTCCCTTAATTTTCAGTGTCAGGTATTTTTGTCTCAACAATGAGAGAAAAATAACCAAGATAATATTCAATGAATGTTTCATATTTGAGCTGCATTTCTAAACATTTAGATGTTGTCATGTAGTAAATAAATGAGATATTCTTAAAAAATAAAAAGTTATGACAAATTATCTATGAGGAAAGTATTGCCTGTATTTGTCCATATGAAAAAGAAATTAACACCTCATCCAAGGTTAGGTATCTAGTAAGTAGGTGCCATTGTCACAAAAGGTATGACACATTTTGCTTCATGGATTGTGACAATTCACCACCAAACTGTACTACTTTAGAATATTGTACTATATCAGATATGTTACAGAAAAACATTTTAAGATACCATTATATAGAGATTTTTTATCCTTAAGAAGATTATTAGACTTTTTAAAATTAAGAATACTACAATATATAAAATATTCCAAATATTTATAAAAATTATTTGAATTGCAAAGCATTTTGCTCAAGGCTATATTCATGTAAACATTGTATGGTCTCCCTAGTATAAGAACCTGAAGAAATAAACAAAATCTGGTAGGCACAATAAGTCTGGTAAAAGGGAAAGAAGCTGAACATAAGGAATGCATAATTGAGATGATGGAAAGGAGAAAAGATATGAAAAAAAGAAGGGAGTAAATCATAGAAGTATATATCCAGGATAGCTAAGACAATTGTACTAGGAATTTCTATCAGGTTTTTTGAAGGTAGCAGTTAATGCTTAAAATTTTTACTTTGATCATTTTGCATGCCAGTATTGGTAGTCTGAGCCACTGCACTGAACATGGCCATGTGCAATACAGCAACCACATTCACCTTGTTTTTGTTTTTTTAATGTGCATCATTTCTAATGTCTTATCTTTTTTTTTTGTATTTGTATGTAGGACTATTTAGGATAGAGTGTACAGTGTGTTCAAAGTCTCACTACTAGATTGGACTCGTAGTGATCCTCCTGTTTATAGCCTCTCAAGTGCTGGGATTACAGTTACATGCCACTATGCCCAGTCTCAATAGCTGTCTCAGCGCACCATAGGGGTGGGGCCTGTGCAGCGGGCCTGCGGATCAAACTCCTGGCCCCTGTGTCTGCCTAAGCAGGCGCTTTAACCCGCTGAGCTATTTGGCCGGCTCTTTATCTATTATTTTTATACTCTCTGTAAAATAAATTAAAAAACAAAAAAGATAAGGAAAAAGTTGGAAAGTTTATGGAAAGGAAAAGTTCATGTTTTAACTGATGGAGCTTGCATGCCTAGAGCTGGCTGGTGGTCTGGGCAACAAGTTTGATGATAACAATTTGTAAAGCAATCACCATTGTTAATTTCCTGTTTTCATTTTGAAATCCTGCACCATTTTTATTGTCGTATGGTGCTTTGCTTTTGTCTTTGTTCTTGTTATTTGTTCTTTTTTCTTTAAAATAAAAAAGATAACAGTTTAGTTTATAAGTTTGTTTTATTTTTTTCTAAAAAAAATAGAATGAACCAGGAAAATTGATTTTAATCACAATCGCTGTACATTCTAAATATGTTTTAAATGTCACTGCGCACTGGTTACTAACTTGGTAGTATCAAGTGAAGCCAGAATTATTAATGAGAGACCTTTGCCGGGAAATGCTAAGGAGAGGAGCAATACTGTTCCCTAATAACAAATGGACGCATATTGCTGGTGTTTCTTATAAAATGACTTATGTCCTACCGTGCCGATGGGAAAGATGAACATCAGGTCTGCAGCGAGAAAAGGACTCCCCCCTTACTTACATTTTAAAGATAAAAACAAATGAAAATAATACGGAGAGAGAATGTTGTTAAATTAGGGAGAAACAGGACAATCAGAAATTAGAAGAAAAATAGAGAAGTCACAAAGGGATAGAGAATAAATAGCCAGTAAAAATATATAATTTTTTCAAGTGTTTACTTTTTTTAAGCTTTCAATCAATCCTAGTTATCCGGTCTTTTGCTTCTGCCACCTAGAAAGACATCCCTAGCGTCATTGTTGGGTTCTCTTCCTTCATATCTATAATATTTGACATTAGCATTCCAACTTAAATTTCTGAGATAAACTTTTTAGTATATTATGGTAGTGAATTGGTATTAAAATTGGAGATATTAGAATTTTAAAAAATTATTAAATAACTTCATTCTCGAGAAGAAACATCTTTCCGCCCAGTGATTGCCAAGAACTTAGTGTAACAAGCTTTACTCAAAGTGAACTATTCCAAAGCAAAAGCATAAATTGCAAACGTGAAAAGTGTAAACAAAATGCTGACTCGTAACCTAAAGTAATATCAAATGTAATATTTTCAAAATGCTCCAGCTTTCTTCATGGATAAAATCCTCTGCATATCAGTGTAAATTCTCAATGACTATGTCCTCCATCCTGGGGCAAGAGCCTGCCTGACTTCTGCCGGGACTCTGGCCTGCCTGTATACAGCCTCGGGAGGTAGCACCGTTCGCTCTGTCCTGTGCGGCCTCGTATTGGCGTGGTTGTCATGTTCACAACTGCTGCTTGCAGCCCGTTCCCGTTTCTCTGCTCCTCAGTCCCTGAGAAGTCACTCATGCTGCAGCCTACGGCAGCCACGGCCCCTGCTGTGTTGCAATCACGCCTATTCATGCTCCCACAAATCGGGTTTGGCTGCATTTATGCTCAACAGTAATTTTTTTAAAATTAAATATTGGTATATGCTTACAATACATGAACTTTATGTTTTTCTGGGTTATTTTAATCAATGTTGACTTCCTTTAAAGTTTCCCTTTTTTCTATCCCTTTTTCCTGGTCCTTTTCCTTCTTCCATAAATATCTCCCTTATTTTATTCTTTAGCTTATTTACAGTTGGGTTTCTGGTATGCAGGAAAGCAAGAGATTTTAAATTTCTGTGTCTGAATTATTTAATATTATAATCTCGAAATTGATCCATTTTCTCTTTTTCTTTTTTTTTCTTTTCTTTTTCTTTTTTCTTTCTTTCTTTTCTTTTTTTTTCCACTGGGAATTGAACTCAGGACCTTGCATTCATCAGGCAGGTGCTTATGCCCCTGAGCTATCTCCCCAGCTCCCGATCCATTTTCTTAGAAATTAATTCATCCTTCTGTATAGCTCAATAACCTTCCACTGTGTACGATCCACCTTCTTAGGCCCTAGAAGAGTCACCTCCGGCCGCGGGCTGCCTTCACGCCCCCTGCTTCCCAGGGCAGTCCCTCTCCTTCAGCCACACACATCGTGACACTGTCCAGCTGATTTCCACCCCTGCGCTTTGGGGTGGTTTCTGCCCTGTATCTATCTATAGTGCCGGTCACCTAATTTTCCACATTGTGAATTTCTTCTCTTCCTTCAACATCTTTGCTTAATTTGCATCATCTTTAGAATTCTTTCCTAATCGCTACTTAGTTATACTCCATTCTCAAATTTGGTTTTCAAGGGCTCCTTCTTGTAGTTTTATCAATAGAACTTCATAGCTTGGAGTTGATGACATAGATTTACCAACTTTGTCTTTTCCAGACTCTTTTCGAAGGCATGGATTTCCTTTGCTTTTCTTTTTCTTTCTTTTTTAAAATATATCTTCAGTGCCTAGAAACATGCCAACTCTATAGAAGACATTCAATATATACTTCTATAGCTATTGAGAAAATAAGTGATTGAATAAATGAATTGCATTTTTCAGAATTCCTATTGAAGACTTGAAGTGGATTAAAGTGACTGCAGGCAGGTGCAGGGGTTGGCTTGAAGCCTTTCTCTAAAATTGGAAATACAGAAATCTAAAATAAGAAATATCGCATAAGAAAAACAGTGGAATATACTGGTGCCTGCCCATAATGTTAAACTACTCAGGAGGCTGAGGCAGAAGACTCCACATAGGAGGCAAAATTTGCAATTTTGTGAGATCTTGCCTAAAAAAATAGAAAGGAGTTGGAAAAGTTGCTCAGTGGTAGATCGTTCTACTAGCATAGGCGAGGCCCAGGGTTCAACTCTCACCATTAGGGGGAAAGGAAGAAAATTAAGGCTTACCTGACCGTCTGAACATAGGAATCCAACTCGGAAAACACATGGTGCTATCTCAGGGATGGTTGTCTCTGGAAAGGAAAGAGCTTTCTGAAGAGTTTCATCTTAAAGGATTCTGCTTGGGATGCCACTGAGGTGTCAGTGACAGAGAGAAAATGATACATTTTAAAGAAAGTTTAGTGGACTCTGTTCAAGATCTGACTGTCAGAGCCCAGTTACAAATATTCCTGAGTTTTTGATCATACTCTTAATGTTCTAAATATATTATCTATATTCTTTAACTATTCTTCCTTTATCAACTATTCTGAAAAAATTTCTCAACCTGTAACACTGGCCTATATATTTCAATTTCATCTAATTTGTAGTACTGTGAACATTTTACCAAATATTTATGAAAATCTTGAGTTTGTAAATTACTCAACTATACTTGACCATTATTTGAAAGTCCATGGCTCATATGCAGGACTACTATGTTTAATTTGTGCTTCATTAATTGAATGTACCTTTTTCCATGGAGGTAGTGGGTAAGGTTTACTTGGATCAAAGTCCTGTGTTAATATAAATATGAGAAATTCAGTATTATTGTGAAGAAAGATTTGCATTTATATCTGCTCAAACTAAAAGAACATTGCAGGAATAAGCATCATAGTAAGACATGTAATATAATTTCTTAAATGCTGGAAGGAAGAATAGTTTTTAACTTCTGTTGTACTATTTACAAAAAAAATTGGTCACCTCCTGGACCTGATGGAATATAATAATGCAAAAGGCAGTATTTTTAAAGTTATTATGGTCATATGTCTATATGATTTTTCCAACCCAATCTTTACTTACTGCCTGTATAGCAATAAGTGGATCCAAAATACATACAAGGAAAATTATCCTTTATAAGCAATGCATTGCAAAAATAAATAAGTAACATAATAAATAAATCAAACTATTCCTATCTATGTTACTGAAATTTGAACAAATAGTGCTAAATGAATTCAAAATGTATCAGTTTCTGTTACCAAAACTGAGAATAGTGCAGAAAGAAATGAGGATAGAGGTTTGGGGCAAATACAGCATGTACATTAGCTGTGTTTCTGAAGAAATAAGCTTAGAAATACAGAAGTTTAAGCACTCTTCATTTGCCTCCTCATAGTTCAGAACTCATTCTTCTTTATTTGTTCACAAAGAGAAATAGTTATTTCTAATACTTACTCAGAATCTTGATCTCATGCCCACAGAGGTGTTTTACATCTCTGCGTGGACAGAAAGAGCCATTTGACAAATTGAGCGTTTGCGTTATCAGAATTTTGTGTGATCTCCCCACAGCACCTCACACCTGATCCCAGTAGCTCCACTTATGCTGAGCTTCAATTGTCATTTAATTTGAAGCAGTCCCCTACCAAGTAGAAGAAGCAACTGCCAGAATTCCAGAATCAGATTGTCCTGCTGCCCACCCCCTCCCCTGTTTAAATACTTGGTAGGACCTCCACCATTAACTTTGCACACCCAGTACATTGAAGTCTCTCTTCAACATTCCTTGGGGACAGATGCTGAATTTTTTTCTTTTCTTTTCTTTTCTTTTCTTTTCTTTCTTTCTTTTCTTTCTCTCTCTTTCTTTCTTTCTTCTTTTTTCTTTCTTTCTTTCTCTTTTTCATTTCTTTCTTTCTTCTTTCTTTCTTTCTTTCCCATGTTTCTTCTTATAAGTGCTGACAGCCAAGAGAACAAAGAAGCTATCACAGTATTGCAGCCTTTTAAAATTACTATGGAAATAAGTCCCCTTGATTCTTCAGACACCTCTGTGCTCTTTTCTCTAGGCTCTGTCATAGTGCATCTCTCTTATGAGTGTGAGGGACTGAAGTGGAGGAATTTTTGTGAATCACTATTGAAGGCACTTTTCAGGCTGAAAGATGGTTTTAATACACGATGAAACTAATCATGGAGAAGAACAAAGAAGCCATTTATTGGAAGTGAATTGTACTCTGGTGAGAAGTATAAAGTTGAAACTCAAGCTGGCCAGATAGCACAGCGGACAGGCTCAGGGATCTGGGTTCAATCCACAGTATTGCGTGCGAGCCTGTGCCCCGGAAAGTGCTGAGACAGCAATTGAGACTGGGCATAGTGGGGCGTGCCTGTAATTCCAGTGCTTGGGAGGCTGAAAGCAGAAGGATTACTGTGAGTTTGATCTAGTAGTGAAACCCTGTGGGCCCTGCACTGAATATATAAAATAAATAATAAAACAAATTTGAAACTCAAGAGCTGATTTCCAATAGTAATATCATCATTGGAGCTGTTTGATACTCTGTAATTGTTTATTTTTATTTTCCAGGAGTCTTGGATTAGTGTAGAGATGTACTAGATAATTTCCCAAGATGCCACTGTATTAGAAGACTTATGTGGATAAAAAAATTTTGTTCGTTGCAGAAAATTGTAAACATTATGGAGGCTTAATGATAAAAATAAACCATTTTACTTTAATTTACTCAGAGACAAATCAATTTGCATCTCATTTTGATTTACTTCTTGAAATCATAAATTTAAAATTAACTTTGATAACGTCCTTAAATTTCTCATTCCCAAATATTACACTGCATCTGATTTTATGTAAGCGTAAATATAAAGACTTAGAAATGTGTTTAGAAATTCTTATGGTAAATGTGGGAAGTAATTTAAAATTGAGGCAAATTCAACTGAACAAAGCATTATTTATGAAAGGTTTACAAAACTCAAGAAAAGCAAGATTAATCTCTCCCTTTACATGGTAAGAAAATTATGAGTTCAATGATATAAACTTGCTGGTATTTTGATAATATTTGAAGTATAAAAATGATAATTTAATATAGTTTAACTTAGTAGTTAAGTTATTACCATCCTTATTTTTGACTATGGATAGTTGATAACACATAACTTAAGTGTAAATATGATGTAAATTCCTTTTCAATAGCTTTTGACTGGCAAAATTTTCTTATTTTAAAATGATATTTGTATACTTTCTCTTTACAAAGTATTTGCCTACTATAGTCTGACTTTTTAGTTTCTTTTTCCAACCTGAGTATCTTTACAATTCTCATGCAAAATATTTGACCTTTTAAAAGCAAGTTCTCTTGTAGAAATGATTTTATTTTGATTATTACATAAGAGATTTTCACTGAAAGTAGGAGTTGTCATTCGCATGTTCATGCACCCTGATTAGATAGGATTAAATCTTCTTATGGGGCTCATTGTCAGTCTCAAGAGTCTAATTTTTGCACTACAGATAAGATAGAAGGGTAGGAAGTTTGAGGGCTTTAAAGTAACTGAGAGGCCCATTACTTCATGGTTTTATAGAAAAAGCCTAAGAACTAAATTCAGATATAAATTTATTGGTATCTCTTCGTATGACTTTGAGCAAATCCCTTCAACTTTTTGACTTTCCCTTACCTATTTGTAAAATATGAGAGTGGGATTTTGCGATTACATATTTTCTATAGCTCCAAAGTCCTATTAATATATGAGGCTTCGAGCTAGACATGAATTTTCTATCACAAATTGCTATGTGGTTAAGTTTCTTAGGAAAACTGTCTCTTCATTTTGCATCTATCACTTGTTTTACCAAGAAAAAAAAGCAATGTTAAGGTTTGAAGAATGAACTGATTTCTGCTACCAAGAAAAGCTCTTATATTAACATTAAAATAAAATTTTGGATTTTATGCCATATATTCATGTTTTGCTTTTGATAACTATCCAGTCTCTTCATACTTGATAGTATGGCCATGCACAATTATGGAATAAAATTGATCAATTAGTTAAAATATTATGAACAGATTGACTTATTAATGCTTATAAAAAGTTTATAAGAAATAGTGTGAATATGTTTCTTTGGAGAGAGCTATTGCCCTTCTGTGGGTATCTACTCACCAGAGCTTTTTAATGCTGTGCAGTTCTAGAAGGTGCTACACTTAGCTTATCCTTGATGTGCATTCTGGGCTCTTTCTGTGTCTTTGCTTTTTTCAAGTGGTACTTAGTGTGATTATAGTCATTGCTTGATGAAATGAAGCTGGACTTTTCAAGTTTATATAAACTAACCTGTTCCAGTAGTGTAATTCATTTGAAAACATGCTAGCTCGCTCTTATAAAGATTATTTATTTATGATTGTATTTTAGGGAGGGGTCTACTGGGTGTTCAGGGTCTCACTACTAGATCAGACTCATAGTGATCCGCCTGTTTACAGCCTCCCAAGAGCTGGGATTACAGGCACCCACCACCAAGCCCAGTCTCAATTGTTGTCTCAATGCGCTCTGGGGGGCAGGGTTGGCACAGCAGGCCTGGGAATTGAACCCCCAGCCCCTGCACCTGCTTTCAGGCACTTTAATCCACTGAACTATTTGACTGGCCCAGATTATTTTTAGCACACACTCTGTATAAGGCCTCTCTAGAGGAAGAGAATCAATTAAAATATAAGTGTAATTTTGAAAGAGGCCCTACTAGACATCCTTACAAGACCACAGAGGGGATGTCCAAGGCCATCGGCAGTCTTGGGAACCAGGGTAGCTAATAGCTGTTAGGTGCAAACGGACGGCAGCCTCAGGACGAAAGAGCATTTTTGATCTTAGTCTTTTTCTTTATTTAATAAAAAAATGTAAAACAAAATTCTATAACAAAATAATAGGAAAATAGTAATAGTTAAATATGCTGCATGTTATTATCTTTAAGACATAATTTTATTTTTAAAGAGAATAAAAGATAGTATATATACAGAAATGATATAGAATTTCACGGAACAAAATAAGAAGAACTCAGCAACAGCTGTTATATTGCATACTGTTGTCTTCAAGGTAGTTACTCAGATTACCTCATATAAGTATGAAAAATTGGTCAGGTTATTCAGAGTGTAAGATATACAGCAGGGATATAGCCCAGCAGCACAGTGCCTGCCTGGCAAAGACAATGCCATTAGTTTGATTCCCAGTACCAAAAGCAAAAACAACAGCAAAAAAAAAAAAAAAAAGAAAAAGAAAAACAGATTACAAGATACAGGTATTTAAAAATTTCTCTAATAAAACATTAGCATAAACCTTCCTTTTTAATGAGCCATCTCAGAGACACTCATAGTATAACTGATTTGCATTTTTCCCTTTTCCCTTCCATCACATCTCTTTTCACCTGTCTTTTGTATATTTCAGGCCTTCTTAACTCTTTTGCTTTCTCACAGCAGGGAGACAATATGATGTTTATACATGTGAGTCTGATTTATTTTTCTTCTACTTACTTTATTTTATTTTTTTATGTGTTTGGAATAGGATCTCACTATGAAGCTCAGACTTGTAGTGATCTTCCCCTTTTCAGCCTTCCCAATGCTGGGATCATGGGCATGCACCACCATGCCTTGTCCTGGTGACCAGCTCTGTGTGCTGGGGTGCACGGCAGGATCGAACTTGGTTTCTGCTCTTACTAGGCGCTTAGTCTGCTGAGCTCTCTTGCTGGCCTATTTCACTTAGAAGCATGGTCTCAAATTGCATCTATTTACCTATAAAAGTCTCAAGTTTGTCTTTCTTTATCCCTGAGTAGTACTCCATTTTATAAATTGTATGCCTCTCTTTTTATTCATTCCTCAGTTGATGGGCATGTGGCTTGTTTCCAAGACTTAGCTATTACAAATTATGCTGCTGTAAACAAGGATGTTGTCTTAGTCACTTTTTAGTCGTTGCTGGGACAAATACCCGACATTCAAAATGAAGGAAGGAAAGGTTTATTTAGCTCACA
>NDGM011187811.1:0-11522 GCA_002564305.1 Octomys mimax
TAATATGTAAATAGACTTGTATGTGTTAACTATAAATTATCTCATTATTATGGTAAGACACTTTGGAAAAGACAATTGTCAATTGTTATGGTCCACTAATCATGACCCATCATTGTTTTATTTGAGTACTCTATAATAACTGATTTTATCTTACCTATCTGGTTCTTCCAAATTACACAGCAGGAGTCTTGCTTGTGACTTGAATAAAACTTCATTATACTATCCATGTCTTTCATATGTCATTTTAGGTATGTCAGTGTTTTTTTTTTAATTTAAATGCTCATTTATTTGTTCTCTCCAGTAAAAAAAAACCCCACCATTTCTTACAGAATAATTTCTATCCTTTCTATCTCGGTGAAGCATCCTCTACCACACTTTCTCTCTTTGAATTCCTTGAAAATTTATATCTTATCATTGTGTAATCACTTTGTCAGCAGGAAAAATGCCACACACACACACACAAATTTATAGGAGAGATTTCTTTGACTGACAGATTTTAGGAGATTCAGTCCAAAATTGACTCTAAAAAAGAGAAGTATGGCCAAAGGGCCTGGTGGTGAATGACTGTTCATCCTATAGCAGACAAAAGACAGAAAAGATGACTTGGGGACAATAGTACAGAAAACTAAGACCAGAGAAGTATAGCAATTGCTATGATTGTAGCTGACCAGAGATTTATAAATCTTGGAACTGTTTTCTTGCCTGGAATTTGGAAAGGTCTGGAGACACTAGCTGGAGAAGTCTGTGAGGGGAAATGATAAAAGATTCTGATTAGAGCTCAGAAGACCAAAATGCTACCAGAAATGAAGCCAGTACAAAGGATCTATTAGGAGCCACATAAGTGATACTCTTATAGACCATTTATTTGTATTGTTCCCATGTCCTGAGAATTTTTAGGAGGCTGAGAGTGAAGGTGGAGAACTAATTCATCTGGTAGAGGAAATTCCAGGAAAGCCCAACTTTCGAACTATCCTGTATCCACCGGATGCTTTATCTGCAGTGAGAAGTAGAAAGGAAAAAGGTGGAGAAGAAAAAAAAAATTTGAAAAGGTTAAATTTTAGCACAGAAATAAATGTCTGTACAGTTGGGGACAAGAAGAGCCTTGTTGCTGAAAAAAATTATCATTAAAATGAAGTCAAGTACTGTATAGTACATCAGGAAATCAGGAGAAATACCTCGAGGGCATCTCAGGAAATTTCTAGATATCGCCTATTGTAGGCTTCAGAGTGTGAAAAGGTAAACTACTTTGGAAGACATTTTTGTAGGAGACTCCTAGGATGTGCTGTACATTTAGTTCCATCTAGGGAAGTGTTTCCCTAAGTTCAATCACCTAGACTCTGAAAAGTCTCTGTAGCCAGGGTTCACAGTGGAGATCAAGATTATCATCTACTTGAGCTGATGACACTGTTGGTGTTTTCCAGATGATGCTGGTTTTTCAGGCATACCAGATGCAAGCACGTATGTTTCCATATCGATTTCAAAGGAAGACCTGAGAAAACTAAGCACTATGACCCCAAGACAGTGAGATCAAATGATATAAGAGTGAAGACACAGATGCAGTGGAGGCCCTAGGAAGTTGGAGCTGAGATGAACTTGGAATGTCTACTGATAAAGCCCCTGCTGGAAGGCAGAGCCATTCCATGAAAGAGATCATGTAGGGAGTATAACATACAAGGGGTGGTGCAGCCCAAGCCCTTTGGGTTCACCTGAGGCTATAGTCACTCTGGGTGCTAGATGTGGAGCTGTGGAATTTAGTGCTTTTGTGACTCAGTTTTGATCTTGCATGGTCTGATTCTTTTCTATCTCACCTCCTCTCTGTTTAAGAATGCGGATGATCACCTGGCACTTTATACATTGGAAATATTTAGGTTTCCTTTAGGTTTTACAAGTGTTCATTAGTCACAGAATGTCTCCTTAGTCATAGAAGAGACTTGTGGCTTACATTTTTCCAGCAACAATGAAACTATTGAGAATGTAGCAACTCTTAAATGATGGATGAAATGTGCTTTACGTAATGAGGTGGACACCATCCTTCTGGGTGCCAACATTAACGTGTTATGTCTCAGATCTCCTGTGTCTCCAAGGGCCTCATACATGCAGAAGTAGGGTATACAGAAGCTAATTAGGTGCTATACTCAGGAATGCTCCACTCATTAGTAGACTGATGCATCCATGACTGAACGTCCTGTTGGTGGATGAGGACTGGTTTGAAGGGTCCGGTCACTGAAGGAATAAGTGAAAGTGCTACAATGTTATCCCCAGTCCTCCCCTCTCACCCTGCTTGCTGGCCTCCACGGTGTGAGCAGACATTTTCTGCTAGACCTTTCTGCCATGCCATGTCTTCCTGTATGTGAGCAGGCCGTAGACTAAGACACACAATCCTCTGCCTCCCTGAGCTACAGCTGTCAGCATCAATTATTGTGTTTCAGCAACAGAAAATTTAATAAACTATACTTTGGAAATTGTTTGGTTCACCTTTTGATTTTTTTTTAGGCAGTTACTTTGAGGATGCTTATTTATAAAGTTAGGTCAAAATCCCTCCCAGGATTTCCATGTAATTTTCTGTAAGATGCTACACACTGTACCAAGCAGATGGTGAGTGTAATATAATAAATAAGAGGTTTATGTGGGGAACACATGCCTATGAAATTCTAAATGCTAATTGTATTGTCCTCATACACTGACTCTTCTTTCTCTATAGCTGAAATCCGGTCCTTACTTCCTTTCACAGGGATTATTTTGTTTTGCTCAGTAGAATGAAAATGAAAAGAATGCAGCCCACACACAGGTACGCACGTGAAGCGCTGCACACTTCTACCAGCTCCTGTGTTTCTGTGCATTTCACTTTGAGGAGGACTTGGATGAGAAATCTTTGTTCACAGGAGCAGAAGATTTGAGGATAATTTGTCGAGTTTTGAACTTGTATTGCAACCTAAAGCAAATCCTGTCAGACAAAGAAGTCACTATGTAACAGGTAAGTCACTAACAACTGTGACTTCTTTATTTTTAGCATATTCTAGTCGTATCTAATAAGCACATCTTCACTATTTAGTACATGAACATCCTTGAGGAAGATATGCAGCCTTTCAAGACCACAGATTTTATTGTCTGTACTTGGGAAAATGGGCTCCAGCCTGACGTAGACACTTATGAAATGTCATTGAAATATCAACTCAATTTTTATAAGTTTACTGAAGCTTTTGCTTTAGTTTTTGGTGTAATAATTAAATTTTGAAAAATGTAAAACCACTCAGAATGTTACTTTGAATAAAGTATGAGATTTAATACATGTAAAAATCAAACTCAGAAATTATGGAACATTATAAAATTTATTATCTACATAATGCTGAGAAGCCAATAATATTAAGTTAATTTGGATTACATTTGTTTGAGGAGGGCCAGCCCGATAGCAGAGCGCAGCAGCTGGGATTTCACTGCCATGCCCTGCGGGCCGCGCCCCTGGGACGTGCCGAGGTAGCGATTGCGAGGGCGTTTTGTGGTGCTAGCCTGTAATCCCAGTTCTTGGGAGGCTGAACACAGGAGAATCAATATGAGTCAGAGCTATGCAGTGAGACCCTGTAGACCCTGTCCTAAATACATTTTTTTAAAAAATCTGGTGAGGAGTCAAGAAAACACTGAACACTGAAGTCATTTCCATGTTTTGCCTATGGATGTTTTGCATTTGTGCCACTGATCTTTTATATTGAAAATTTGAAATAGCCATTAGAGCTATTGATAAAAGTCAGTCTCAGCCATCGACAGTGACCTACCTTTCAGTACTTCTGCGTGGAGCTTCCATTCCCCTGCGTGGGTCTGCTGACAGAAGACTGCCCCCACAAGACAAATAACTGTTAAATGAATTACAGTACTAATGGTGTACTTTTTAATATATTTAGGTTTTTCATATAATCTTTAGATCTCTTGACTAATAACAAACTTCCAAGAACAATCTCTTTGAGTTATTAAATTCTATTGCATCATAAAAGTAGTATTATAATGGTAAATAAGAAACATATTCAAGATCAAATATATTTATGATCGCAGAAATTTCTGAAGATATGGTAGTGAACTCACTGACATAATTTATTATTAATTTTTCATAGACTTTTTCAGGTTTAGACTTAAATTATATATTAATGTGATTTGCTGTCCGTTTGCTAACATACAAATGCTTTTGGTGCATTTATCCAAGAAAAGACCTACTGCGCAGTTTTTACTTTTTCATTGGTGTGCCTTTTTTTATGTGGAGCAGATGATAATCCTAAGGACAATAAGAAAGCATTATTAAAACATTTCACCAACCAAAACACTATGTCTAATTTCTCAACCCAAAGAGGACTGTGCCAGTCATTTATTCATGATACTAAAGCTAAATGTTTATAAATACTATAATTTAAAATGTATAATTAAGGCAATTTACAAATTTAGGTGGCATTAAAATTTCTATGAGAAGTGATTATATCAAATATTCCTATTTGTTCTCATCTGAAAGGAGGTACACATATTTTACTGCAATGTGGAAAAGAGATAAAAATTCCTTTCTTCACTGTAGATACAATTGAATTTGATTTTTTGTTTGTCATTCTATCTTATTTTGGGCAGGGTCTCACTGTGCAACTCAGACTTGCAGTGATCCTCCTATTTTCAGCCTCCCCAGTTCTGGGATTGCAGGGGTGCACCACCATGCCCAGACTTGGTCACCAGCTCGGCGTGCTGGGCTCAGAGCCAGCTTGGCACGGGGTGCTGGGATCTAACTCTGATCGCTGCACTTGTCTGAGCAAGGTGCTTAGTCCTCTGAGCTATTTTTCCAGCCCTTTGAGCTGGCTTCTTGAGTAAAGGTATAATTTTATTTTGAATCTCTTAGAAATTATTGCAGTTTCAGTAAAATTAATCATTGAATAAGGCAATCATAAATATTGAAACTATATCAACAAAGAAAATACATATTCTATATAGTTAATTCAATAATAACTTAAAATAACATTTTTTCTATTTTGAAAGAAAGTAAATTTACATGATTTTTCAGTCCAAAGACAAATATCAATTGAATATCAAAGAAGAGCTTTGTACAGTAAGGCATTATATTAAACAATTTATTTAGGATTGTAAATTAATGAAATTAATGGATGGCATTTTGAGTCAATATTCCTTGTGGCATAATTTCTTGATAGCTGATAATTCTTGTATGTATATAAACTCACACTATACACCTTATAGATCCATATATTGATTGTAAGCTCTCAAGAATCCAGATGATATTTAGGTTACATCAAATGTTTAGAAACTCAGAAATGTCAGTTAATTAATTTGATGAAAAATTCTGGATATATAAATTTCTAATACATATGGCACTGAGGAATCATATTGCAACTGTAATGCTGATTTACCAGAACAAAGAATTTGGTAAACTCATAAATTATTTGATATTTTTCTACTTCATCTTTTCCTATTTTGTCTTTGTAATTATTGCACTTTTGAAAGATCATAGAGATTGTAGGAAATTTTGGTTTGAAAAGCTTATGTAAAATTCTGAGTTAATGTGTTATTTTAATACCAGAAATATGTAGTTCAGAATTATGCTTTTGGTATGACATGTTAGCTGTAGCCAAGATAGAGAGGGGAGGGCCAGAAGCATTGCTCCCTGTCCAGTACATTCTCATTTATGAACTGTGAAGTTTATCATAAAAATCCTTATCTACAGCCAATCTACTATCATTAAATTTTCTTTAATAAAGAGAAGATAGTAGCAATCATATCTTAACATTTTTAAGGAAAGATATTAGAAATGAAGACTTCTAATTGTTGAAAGAGCCATAATTTCAATATTATACAGTGAAATTTTTTTTTTTTTTTTTTTTTTGGTGGAACTGGGAATTGAACTTAGGCCCTTGCGCTTGCCGAGGAAGCGCTTATTCCACTGAGCCATCTCCCCAGCCCCCTATACACTGAAATTTTTAACATATTCACTAAAAGAAAATTTACTTGAGAATAATTTTTGCTTTATGGAAGAAAATTCCATACTTTTAATTTTTCCATTATTATAATAATAACATATTTGGTTTAATAGCAAATTAAAACTGATTTAAAACTTCAAATGCTTAATATTTATCAGTGTGTGTTAGCAGTATGGCCTGAACAGAGTGGGTCCATTGCCTCTAATGCCAGTCTCAGATGTGCTCAGCTGGACTCACTGCTCCTGTGCTCAGCTCCGAGGAAGTTTGCAGGGCACCTGTTACGGCACAACTGTGATTTGCTTTGGGACATCTCTCTTTTAGCAAGTTGTGTTGGGCTTATTTGCATGTCATTTCCACTATTCTGTTTTTCCTCTCTGCTTTTTATATTTTTGTTTAATTGGTAAATGTTTATACTACATAATAATTACATTCATTGTGAGGACTTGTTATGCATACACAATATTTCCTAATTCTCTTTTTAAATCCCTTCCTTTCTCCTCCTTTTTTTCCCTGCATCTCTTGAGATGCCTTCATATCTATTGATCTATCTATCTACCTATCACCTATCTATCTTTAAATTTACATAATGACCACATTCTTTGTAGGAACTTGATGTGTTAGACAACCTTACACAACACCACTTTTTTAAAAATACATTTTTGGGCTGGCGAGAGAGCTCAGTGATCAAAGCACCTGCTTAGGCAATCTTAGGCAAGTGCAGGGACTGCACTTCACTCCCCGGCACCATGTGCCATGCCAGCCCCACCCTCAGAGGAGGCTGAGCAGGCCTCAAAAAATAATAATAATAAAGTAGCAACAATGATACTTTTTTAAAAAAGACCATTTTCTTCTTCTTTCTTCCCCTTCTTTCATCTTTTCATTCCCTTCCCATATGATAAAAATCTGTGTCCCTATTTCCTATTGTCCATCTTTTATTTTGCCCTTTATTTATATTTTAGGTTTTTCATATTAGAGGAAACATCCTATATTTAATGTTGTGTGTCTGACTTATTTCACTTGACATCATGATCTCAGGGTGCGTCCATTCTGCAAGTAAGACTCTATTTTATCTTATTTTGCAGCAAAGCAGGGCTTCATTTTGTATGAACACCACATTTTCTTCATCCACTCATCTGCTTGTGGACACATAGGTCACTTCTAAGTGTGAGCTGCTGTGAATTGGCTGGCTGCAAACATGGATCTGCATGTTTCACTGTGATATTGTGTTTATATTTCTTTTGAGATAATACCTAGAAGGGGAATAGCTAGGTAAGATGGAACCTATAGTTTTTAAGGAATTTCCATACAGATTTTTATAGTACTTGTACCAGTTTGCAATCCCTCAACATTTGAATTACATTTCATTTTCCCCCATGGAGTCACTAGCATCTGTTATCATTTAATTTCTCAAAGACAACTATTCTTTAAGGAGTGAAATGGAATCTTAGTATTGTTTTAATTTAATTTATCAAAAGACTAATGATGATAAACTTTTCCCATATATATATTGGCAATTTGTGTGTATTTAAGAACTATAAATGGGGGCTGGGGAGATTGCTCAGTGGAATAAGTGCTTTCCTGGCAAGCGCAAGGGCCTGAGTTCAATCTCAAGCTCTACAAAAAATGAACAAACAAAAAAAGAACTATAAATGAATATATTTCAGATACCAATCTTTTAATACATGGCAAAAACTGTTTTCCACATCTGCAGATCTGCAAATTGTCTCTTCACTCTGTTAGCTAATTCTTTACTGTGTAGAATATTTTTAATTTGATGTGATCCCATTTGTTGATTTGCTATTTTTTTCCTGCAACTGGAGTTCTATTCAGAATGTCCATGCCTATACCTATGTCTCCAAAAGTTTTACTTAATTTACCCACCAATCTCATCTTTATGAAAAGTTTCTGTACTTCAAAGAAAATCTCGAACAGAGTAAAAATAGAACCCACAAACTGGGAAAAAGTTATACGTGACTGTCCCTCCAACAAAGGCCCTTTTATCTAGAACATATAAACAGTTTAAGAAAATCATGCCTCCCAATTCAAAGACCAAATCTAAACATGGACATCTGAGATGGATATACAATTCCCAGAGGAAGAAATACAAATGCCAAATAAACATAAGAAAAAGTGTTCAATATTATTGATCATTCAAGAAATGCAAATTAAAACAAAGCTGAGATACCATCTCACCCCAGAAAGAATGGCTGGCATCAAGAAGTCAGCCACTAACAAAGGCTGTGGAGTCTGTGAAGGAGAAGGAATCCTTCTGCACTGTTGGAGGGAGTGCAGACTGGGACAGCCACTCTGTAATCAGTGGGGAGATTCCCTCAAAAGCCAGGATTAGAGTTCCCATTCAAGCCAGCAATTCCACTCTTGGGTATTTTTCCAGAGGAACTGAAAACCTCACACCACAGCAATATGCGTGTGCTCACATTATAGCAGCATGATTTATCATAGCTAAGTACTGGAAAGAACCCCTATGCCCATTAACTGAAGAATGAATAAGGAAGATATGGTATTTTTACACAATGGAGTATTATTCAGGTATAAAACAGGATAAATTTGAGTCTTTTGTTGGTAAATGGATGCAACTAGAGAACATACTTGTAAGTGAAATAAACTAGACCCACATGTGCAAACATCATATTGTCTCCTTAGGGTGAGAGCCTGAAGGAGAAATGGAATCTGAAGGGTACAATAGATGCTGGGAAAAGGGAATGAACTTCTTCAAAAGCAAAACATTACTACATGGAGGAGAAAAGGATGGGAGGGAAGAGTTCTATCTAGGTATATAAGCAGGATGGTTTGCACAACTGCATCATTTGTTCCTGCTGGTTTAATGGTTTGTGTTTAGGTGTCCCCCAAAGCCTCATGCTGTCATGAGTGGACTTCTAAACTTTATGATTAACAATTGTCCACTGGGATTATGAGTGTGAGTACTACATCCAGCCCGAGGCAGTTAGCCTGAATGCAACAGAAGGGAGGCAGACTTGCTCTCTGCAGCCATTATTGCTGTTACTCCTCCCATTTGCTCTTGCTGTTTTGCAGTATTCTGCTGCCATGAACTGCTGCCCTCTGCCATGTGCCAGTTTACCTTAGAGCCAGCTTTATATAGACTAAAACCTCCACAAACTGTGAGCAAGATAAACCTTTCCTTCCTGAATTTTGGTTGTCAGGTATTTTGTCCCAGCAACAGGAGAAGAGTAACTGAGAGAGCCAGACTATGGAAAGGAAAAAATAATAATTTATTTTGTCTCCTTTTTTGAATTGTTTATATTTTTTCTCTTCTTAATTTCTTATACATTTCTTTCTTCTCATTTTACATGCATACATGTGGTAATATAAACAACTGGTTGGAAGGCAACACTATGTATTATAACAAATATTGTGAAATTTTTCTTTGTTATGTGAAATTCTGTATCACTTGTAATTTTCTTCTGTTTTACTTCTAATTTGTACTTTCTTATAGTGATTCTCCTGTTTTCAGCTTCTCAAGATCTGGAATTACAGGCATGCCACCATGCCCAGTTTCAATAGCTGTCTCAGGGAGCCCTCAGGGGCAGGGCTGGCACAGCATGCTGGGGATCAAACCCTGGTCCCTGCATCTGCCTAAGCAGGCACATTAATCTGCTGAGCTGTCTGGCCAGTCCTGTACTCTCATTAAAAAATTAAAAAATGCCTTCCATCACACTGTTTTTCTTTTAATATTTATATCTTTGATCTATTTTGAAGTCAGTTCAATGCATTTTGATATTATACAGATCTAGGTTCAATCACTGGTATGTAGATAGTAAGTTTACTGAGTAGCAATTGTTAAAGAGTCTATCTTCTCTCAAGTGACATTATTTGGACCCCTTGTAAAGGACCACATAGCTGCCTATCTCTAGTTGTTTCTATTTCCTTTCTTCTATTTCATTGACCCACAAGGTTGATTTTTGTTTTTCCAGGATTAGTTTTTTGGCCATGGTTTCTCATGCTTCTATTTTTTTGTTTTGTTTTCTCTTCTGCTGAGGAGTTTGGATGCTAATAGTGGATTAAACTTACCTGATAACATACTGATCTCTTTAGTTAGGCTCCTTTTCATCAATGTGTTTTGGGCTTAAGTAAATATGATCCTTTGATTCTATCCTAAGATGTGACCACTTTTCTTAATGAGGAAGCGGCTGTGGTATCGTTTGCCTGCCTCTCATTGGTTTCTCTAGAAACACACCCCAGTATTGCTTGTGGCACTAGGCCAACCTAGATGTTGCCATACAGTGAAAGCCCATTAATAAAAATAATTATATAATCCTTACATTATCAAGCACATCATCTGCATTGGTATTGTTTTATGCAGCTGAGTTAGATAGAAATATGTGTGGTCATGTTTTTACGGCTTTGCCTCTTCTTGACTCAAAGCTATACACCTACCCAAGATAAAAATGCCTGGTATCTATGGAAAGCCTTTATATAAAAACTCTGGGGAGTATCTCTAACTGCAGATCAACAAGTAAGACCCTTTTCAGCCTGAAGAAGCCAGAGCAGTCATCTCCCATTATTTCCTCATGGCAGTTTGGGTTACTTCTTCAGAGTGGGAACATTGTAGGCAACTGAGATAAAAGCATGATAGGCTTCAGACAGGACTAGGCTTTCAAAGGAGCCAGTAAGGAGGATAAGATAGATATCTTGAAACTGTGGGAGAGACAGATACTTCTGCTGTGGGTCAAAACTCAAGACAAAAAATCAAACAAATGAATCCATATACCTCCCCAGGGATGTACATCAGGGATTGATATTCTAATTAGGTCTATCACTTTGAGAAAGCCATGAAGAGTCACTAACTCAACCCCCTACAGGAAAAACCATGTTCTGTATTCATGCTTGCTTGCTATGTAACTCCTTTCCCCATTTGGTCCTAATTTAATCAGTTTTACCTGAGCAATTGTGTTTGTAATGTTATTGGTTGATCATAATTTTGTTCTCATATTTTCCATCTAGAACCCACCTTATCTAGTGGTTCTCTCTATAAAAATCACTTAAAAAAGACAGATTCCTGGGCCACTCACTCAAGTCTCCCTCTGTCCTTCAATAAAAATGTTGCTCTAAGCCTCCATGTTCCTAAAATACTTTTTAAATTTGTTTTAGAGGACATGAACTCATCTCAGATATCTTTCAATTTGGGAGTTTCTTTGTCCTATATCATTTGTTTAATTTTTTTTCTTTTTTTGTTTTTAGGGAGGGTCTACAGGGTGTTCAGGGTCTCACTAGTAGATCAGACTCATAGTGATCTACCTGCTTACAGCCTCCCAAGATCTAGGATTATAGGTGTGTGCCACCAAACCCAGTCTCAATCGCTCTCTCAGCATGCCCCGAGGGAGGGTCACAAATGGCAGGCCCAGGGATTGAACCCCAGCAACTGATCCTGTTTGCAGGCACCTTACTCTGCTGAGCTATTTGGCCTGCCCCCTATGTCATTTGGAGGTCTTCCACTCAGGTCATTTGCCAGAGGAAAGAGTTTGTATTTGTTTCATAGACACTGGATTTGGATTCATCTAGGTAATGATTTTTTTTTTTTTTTTTTTTTTT
>NDGM011187817.1:0-11034 GCA_002564305.1 Octomys mimax
TGCATTTGTTCTGGGTGGGCTCAGGGCCTGAGAATGCATTTTGCTCCTTCTTTTTGTCATTTTCTATTTCAGAAAGAACACTTTATTTTGGTTTCTGTGATACCTTTCCGTGAACTTTTGATAGTAGGTAGCCCTATCACTGCAGTCAGAGCCTTTCTGTAGAGATTTGTTCTTTAGGTGTCCCTCCTGTGTCAAAGATTCTTGCTTTGTCTGTGTCCCAAATTTTTGCCTTCTCTATTGATCGAAAGTGAGATATCAGTTTCCGCTTGACCCTGCCCTCCGTCCTTCTGTGTAGGGCCTTGGTGAGGTTATTTCCCAAGCACCTCCTGATATTAAGACCCCAGGGAGAACGTGTGGTTAAGGCAGATATGGTTTCCTATTGACAGTAGTACAATTAGCAAGACTAATAACAGCTACTGAAATTTAGATTTTGAAGTTCCGGCCAGATAGCTCAGCGGACTAAAGCACCTGCCTAGGCAGAGTACAGCAGCTGGGGTTGGATCCTCAGCGTGTTGTGCCCACCTTACCCGCCCCCCCACTCCCCCATCCCCACACACTGAGACAGTGATTGAGACTGGGTGTGTTGGTGTGCACCTGCAATCCCAGCGCTTGAGAGCCTGAAAACAGGAAAATCACTATGAGTCCAATCTACATAGTGAAACCCTGTAAACCCTGTACTAAATACATTGAAAACAAAGAAAGAAAGAAGGAAATTTAAATATTGACAAACTTTTGTAAATATTGGGTTTGTACTTTAGACCATAAGAGCAAGCATTATAGCTGTATAACAAAGTAGATCTTAAACTGGGAATTTGTATTTACATTTGCTCCCCTGAGTTCTGTCTGCACACCTCCCCTTCATGCTCCTGGAGTCTTCCAGGCAGACTAATTCACCCAGTCACCTGCTGCCACCTCTGTGCTGAGAATGCTCCTGTAGGTCTGGGCCTTGGTCTGGGCTCTGCTGAGCCCTGCAGTATGCCTCAGCTCTCTGGGTCTAGATCTGCTGAACTAGAACTTGATTGGCCAAACCTGGTTTGGGTCTGGTTGCTGTGTTTGGCTCCTTCTAGCAGAGCTCTGTCCAAATGAACTGCTGGGACCGCTGGCTGCCTGTCCCGCAACTCCTTCCTGGTAGGCCTGTTGAGGTGGAGTGTGCCCTCCGAACCCTGCTGGCTGCTGCCCCTGCAGTGCAGGGTTCTGTTATTAAGATGACCGGTGAGACAGTTAATTACTTAATTCAGGAAAGAATACATAAGAAGAAATATCTGAGATATCTGGAGGCTTTCCCAAAAATGTATGCTATATAAAGTTAATGCAATCTAATACTTAGGGTTAATTGAGCAATTTCCTTCGCTTTTATGAATCATTAAAATGAATTTAAGTAATGGAAATATTTCAGTGGAAAAATTAGTGAATTGTCCCAGCAGCAATAAACTGGCTGTAGTCCAATAAATAGATACATTAGATCTCTGTGAATTGCAAAGTACCATATTTGATATGCTAGAGAAATGTATGCAGCAATTGAAAAGAAAGAACATCAAGACATATTAGGAAGTAGAATATCAAATTGTAGAACACTCATTCACTGAAGGAATGGTTAGTGAACTTAGTGTTTATTAGTCTCTGTGATGAGCAGGGCAAACCTAGCTCCTGGCCTCATAGAACATTAGTTATATTGGCAAAATGTGGGATGAATTGCTTAACAATAACAGAGCAATAAACACTATTATAGCACATGTGTTTTATACATTCAGTCATTAAAAATAATGACTTTGATAGTAAATTAAGTATAAGGTAAAAATCATGAGCATATATGTAAATATAATCAGTATAAGTACAAAAGAGAGTAAATTATATATATATATATATATATATATATATATTGTGTGTATATATATATATATATATACAGAATAAAGCAATGTTTGCTTAATTGTATATAATCAAAAGAAGTTAAACCAGAATGCTGGCAAGACTCACCTCTGAATGACAGAATTTCACATTTTTTATTTTCTAAATTTTGGCAATTTGTGTTTTTTAATTATAAAATTTGTCATTTATAATCGTAAAATTGTCTAAGATAAATTGAGAATAAAATATTTGAACATTTTAAATTTTTATACAGTCATATTTTCAAATATACCATGAAAAGAATATATTATATCAGTACATATATATATATATATCATATATAAAACATACATATTATGAGCAATTAAAAGAATCCATCATCTTGCTTTATTCCAAGCTTCTAGATCTCTCCTTCCTGGTTCCTTAAATCTCATTTTGCTGGTGCCTGCTTTTTATTTGTTTATTTATTTGTTGGTACAGGGTCTTGCTACAGAGCTCAGACTCATCCAGCACAGCATGTGGTACCAGGGACTGAACCCAGGTCCTTGTGCTTGCCTGGCAGGCGCTTAGACTGACAAGCTATCTCCCCAGCCCTGGTGTCTGATTTTTAGATGTTACAGAATGGACCAAGAGAAATTTGGGGGCTGATATCTCTACCAACGCCAGGTTGGGGAGGGAATAGTAAATTTCTGGTGAGGTCAGTTGAGACAGGTGCTGAGCCTCAGAGGGGTAATACACAATCATGGCAGAGATAGGATTTCTGAGCTGCTGAAGTTTCTTGAATTGTGCCTCCATCTATAAGAACATGGTCTTAAATCTTGTGTAAATACGTACAAGACACGATGCATGGAGCTTCTAATGCAGTCTCTTTTGTTTAGGGGTAGGCAAATTGGGGCCTCCGCTTGACATCAAGCTGGGTGCGTTGAACTGCACAGCTTTCAGCCTCAAATGGAGAACACCACGGTCTCCTGGGAGCCCGATCCTTGGGTACACGGTGAGTGCATGAGCGTGGGTGCGCGGGGACGACATGCATCCTTCCTGCCCTGGTACTTCATGCCACGGGTCGAGTATCCCTTACCCAGAATGCTTGCGACAGAAGTGTGTTGGATTTTGGAATGTTTGAAAGCACATAATGAGGAATCTTAAGGATGGATGAGATCCAACTATAGACACGGTGTTTATTTGTTTCACATATCCCTCACATGCTAGCCTGAAGGGAATTGTTCACAGTAGTGTTAGTACTCCCGTGTTTTATCTGTCACATGTGAAATTTCCTGCTTTTGGTGCTGAGATTCAAAGGTTTCAGATTTTGAATTTATGGCTTATGGATGGTCCACCCACTGGTGTGCTCTTTATACCAGCCCTCCTGTATGAACACCTGCCCCATCTTTCTTTGTTGAAACGATAAGAAATGTTTTAAAGCATTTGTAAGAGCTCTGAATGTGCCATCTGCATTCATTAATTAGGATTGTCTGTGTGTAGCAGTAGGCAAATATAAAGCAAATAGAGGATATAGCTTCTGATTTCTAGTTGCTTATGGCCAAATATGGAGGATACTAGAGAAACATGAAAAATCAAAAGAGATCAGGTGGAGGAAAAAGCAGACATTGTAACCATCACCACCTATAAATTGAGCAGATTCAGTGCACCAAAATGTTTTCTTTGATCCGTGTTTTTAGAAACAAGTCACATTTTAGAAGTTAGGATATTTCTGATAAGTGTTGGGGTCTCTGAAACCTTGGGCACATAGGGCAAGCTGGCCACACTGAGCTCATGTTTCTGGGGAGCACCCTGCACTCTGCAGCTGAGTTTCCACGTGAGGGAGGTCCAAGCCCTCCACAACACATAAGTTCCACCACGCCCCACCATCTCCACTGAGAGATAGAAGCCCTTTCATTTCTGGACTCATGTCTTATCAAAAGTGGGAAAAAAATGAACATTATCTCTGAGGGTTGTCATTTGGGGAACTGTCTGGGGAAGAGAGGCTTCCCTCTTTGTCCTCCTTCAGTGGCATGGGTCTTCTTCCCAGCCTGTGCAGGATCCTGAGCTTGTGGCCCCATCAGGGATAGCTGATGTTCATTCCCATCAAATGGTTTGTGGAGTGGGGTGGTGCATTTTAGACGCACTACTTCTGTGAGTGTAACTTGGACCTTTCATCTTAGAGAGGTATGGGCTCAATTCTCACCAGGCTTTCTGGGTCTCTTTAAGGTCTTTTACTCTGAGGTTGGAGCACATAAGTCCCTGGGGGAGCGATCACGTACTGTGCCACTCAGCTGGGACACCCCAGTCACTGTGAGTATCCCCGTGCTGTCAGCCCCCTCCAAAGCACCTGGACGCTTGGTGTTCCAGGGAAACTCAGATGGATGTCTAAGTTGATACAGCTGCTTCCCTCTGCATAGTAATTATAACATTTGTAAAGCCCTTTAGAACCTCTAGATATTTCACATGTGTACCACCTCTGTGACCTGCCTTTTCTCTCTCTGTGAAGGTAGACATGTGTTGAAAGGATCCTGGCATAAATGCTTCTGGCCCAGACTCAATCCCATTTGCCAGGGGAAGAAACAGCCACCTTGTGGCTCCCCCCCCTTCTTTTCTTCTTAAAGTTTAATTCTGATGTTCTTTGAAATCCCAAGAAAGCTTTATAAATAAATACAACATGTTTGTATCTTCCCAACTGCCTAGAGATGCATGCAGAAGAAAAAGATGTTATTTGAAATTTATATTTGAACAGTCCAAGTTATTTATTTTCATTTTCAAGCTTGATTCAATTGTTTGCTCCTACTCCCTTTCTTTTCTGTTTCCTGCCGAGGTCTCTCTGGGTGAATATTTTTGCCTTCAGCACCTTCTTGTTTCTTTTCTTTCGCACTCCTCTTCTCTGTATGCTCCAGGCTAGAGCCTTTTCATGGTTCTGGCCATAACAGTATCAAACTGGTGCTAACTGTGCCAATGCTGTCTCTTATTTAATAAGTGCCTTGCATGGAGCATAGTATGAAACTTATTTGTCATCTGTTATAAGTGGCTCTTACTTATTGGGTGTCTGTCACCTGCCAAGACCATCCTTCATGCTTTACATTTGTTTTGCCATTTATTCTTCAAAACTATCCGATGACCTCATTGCACAGACAGGAATGCTGAGACTCAGAGAGGTAAAGTAACGTCCCCAAATTATATATCAGTAAGACCCACAGCTGACAGCTCCAGGGCTGACACTCTGAGCCCTTACCCCAGCAGATTTTACCAAAGTGCTCATGACCCAAAAACAGTTGATGCACATTCTCAGCCTGTTTATATTTTCATGACATGCTTTAAATCTCTAAACTTGTGCTTGTACAAGCTTGTTTCAGAGGGCTTCGGCCCCAGCCCTAGAGTTTTCTTATCTTAAGAGGGAAGATTGTGTTGGCCTCACGTAGAAGAATGAGTTTGAGATTCCATCTCCCCTTGAGAGCCCTGGAACTCTTCACAAGCACACTGAGCCCCCCAAGGGTCAGCACCATCCCTAGCAGTGTCCCTCAGGGGCTCACGGCTTTGCCTGGAATGAAGTTGAGGTATAGAGGGCACAGCACTAATGGCTTAAAATCTGGACAGTGCTTTTGAAACGGAGAGCCTGCCCTTCTCATAAGACATGAGCCAAAAGGCAGTGTATCTGTGAAGGTTGCTGAGGGCAGACCAAAAGCAGATGGCCAGAAGGGAGGAGCGCGCTGGGCCTCTGTACCCACTTCATCCTCTTGCAGGTTGGACTTTAGCCAGTCACCTAACTTGTCTAAGCTTCAGCTTTCTACCTTGGAGAATATTATAACTAGACTGCTGCCAGAGCCAAGTAAAATCATACATTAAAGCCTTACCTAAAATGGAAAAACAATGCAGATGTATTATTCGTGAGTATTTTTATGTTAAACATATTCTCTTTTATTTATATCTAGGCATTAGGGTATGCTGTCAAATTATAGAATTTGATCATCTTGCTGATTTAAACAGTCATAGTAGCTTCTTTCTGTCTAGCACTAGGTAATACCCACTCCCTTTTTTGTGC
Organism: Octomys mimax; assembly: GCA_002564305.1. Taxonomy (NCBI): domain Eukaryota; kingdom Metazoa; phylum Chordata; class Mammalia; order Rodentia; family Octodontidae; genus Octomys; species Octomys mimax. The sequence goes on from NDGM011187817.1 coordinate 5,879, forward strand.
AATATTCAGGCTTGTTGAGAAAACAACATATACACTGATAAAATAGAGAACAATGCAAGGTGAGATGTCATCAGTATACCATTTGAGGCCACGCATGGTGACACATGCCTATAATCCCGGAACTCAGGAGGCTGAGGCAGAAGGATTACTGTGAGTTTGAGACCAGCCTGAACTATAAAGTGAGCTCGAAACAGCCTGAACTGCATAGAGAGACTGTCTCAAAAAGACAATATATACCGTTTGATAGATAAGCAGGATTTGAAGAGATGGAGATGAGTGTGGCAACAAGTAGTGAAGAGGGAAAACTTGAAGCTGGGAATTGAAGCAGTAAACTTTCTAGAAAGCAGTACTCAAGGGAGAGGCATCCCCCTGGGAGGGAGCGGTTGGAAGCCAAGTATGCACATACATCTGTGTTCGCATTTCTCTGTATGTATGTTTGGGCAAAGGTGAGGAACATCTGGTTGGGGAGAGGAATAATGAGATAAACGCAACAAGTTGGACAATGAGAAGGGAGAGGTTGGCATCACAGAATGGCTCTGAGTCCAACTGTGTGCGTTTTAGACTCCTGCATTGCAAAACCAGTGGGGTAACCTTTCTGAATTTCAAATTGTCACCAACAGACTAGAGCAAACTAATACTCTGTGTGCCACAGGTGGTGTATCTGTGCTGCCTTGTGCCAGGGCACCTCAGGGCTCTGCAGCAATCCGACAGTAGCATCAGAGAATATGTGCAGTTTTCAAGGAAAAAAAAAAGAAAATTTGTGTAAACTATGAATAACAAGTTCTTTGGATATAACTACTCAATAGGTAGGACACAGACACTTGTTTTGGCCCAGAGATGCTATGAAAGGCTTCTAAGTAAATAAGTATGCCACAAACAAAGTTTGCAAGACTTACTCTCTGTCGTATCATCCTATAGATGCTGAAAGTATTCGGAGTCAATGGTTGTAGGACCTTCAGCATGACCTCTGGCCCAAAACAAGCAATCAGTAAATGGTTCATAAAATACATGTTGCAAAGATGTCTTTGCTGCTCTCAGATTTTAGGCTAGAGGAAAGGCAGGTACTCTGTGGATTAATTGCAGTCCTGCAAATTTTCTTTTATTATTCATGTCTCTTCTGTTCCTTTTGTTTTCTCCTCTCCAGGGACCAGCTGGCCATCAGATAATTTTTGTAAGTATATTTTAGAAGACTTTACCCCTTATCCCTGCCCAGGATTTGCGGGTGGGGAATGGGGGGCTCTCTATTCATAAAAGTGTTGATTTTCCTGTATTTCTCTCGAGTAAATCCAGGTGCAGGCCACTTAGTTCTAGTGTAAGGAGACCCTACCAAGTGTACCAGGCTGGTTGTAAGTTATCTAGAAAGAAGAGGCTCTTCTCCCTTTTGTGTGCTGCTTTATCTCTTATGGCAGAGAAGGTTAAGTGACACATAATTAAAGATAAACCAATTTTAAACCATAGAACAGCTCCCAAGGGCAATGCCCCTCATTTTAATGTCTTTTTTCCTTATTTCCTTTAATAATTCAAGATTGTCTTTTCAGCAATATGGACCCCATCATCTAAAATTGATTGATTTAGGGGCTGGGGAGATGGCTCAGTAAAATAAGCACTTCCCTGGCAAGTGCTAGGGCCTGAGTTCAATCCCTGGTTCCACCAAAATAATAATAATAATAATAATAATAATAATAATTGGTTAATTTGATTTTCTAGACTGAATGCCAGACAAAGGAATGGGTTGAAAAATGGTTCATTTGGGGCCAGGGAGATAGCTCAGTAGAATAACAGCTTGCCTGGCAAGTGCAGGATTCTGAGTTCAATCCCTGGTATTGCAAAAAAAGAAAAAGAAAAATGGTTCATTTGATTAAAATAATAAATTGAGCAAAATAATCTGACTGGTAATTCCAGTGCTTTGTTTGCAAATCTGCCTTCTAGATGCTTCTATTTCAGTTAGCGTTTCACCTTATCTTTTGTCTTACAAGAATATTTGATAGATTTCTTCATAGAAAACAAAATAGTAAAACAGAGTAAGTAAATATGAAAATTGAAAGGATGCTTACACTGATAATTTCCACACTTTTTGATCCTTCACACCATCAGTTGAAACACATTTTAATGCATACCAATATATGTATATTTATGTATTTATAAATTATACATATACTACTATGGTAAAATATTATGTGCATTATAAGGTCCCACAGAATTTTAGAGGAGGAGATAAAACAGAGATAGAATTTTCCACTGGCATCTCAGTAGATCATTTTGCCTAGAAAGGAAAAAGAGGCACCATCACTCTGCTTTGGAACCTGCTAGTCTGTTGCCCCAGCACAGTGACTTGGTTTGGGCCTTAGCCAGGCTTAGAGAGAAAACCTACCTAGGAATCAGAATACTTGCATCTCATCCTCATTCAGAGTAAGGGTGAGCTTCTATGACTCCCTCTTTCACTGTAAAATGATGGGGTAGACGAAGAAGGGTTCCTCACTGAAGAGACTTGATCTCCCAGGAGACTAGAGAAATAGATGTTGTCACTTTAGTAGACAAGCATCAAAGATGCTAATTTTCCTGTAACACTCAGGACAAATCCACTTTTTCCAGCCCCTAAATCTAATTCTGCCTCTGCTGCAAAACCTTGCAAAATGCCTTCTACCTATCTGTGACCAAGACCCAGAAATCCCCACACACCATTCTACTCTGTTGGGCACAGCCTTTCTCAAGGCCATTGGAAGAAAGATGATTGGAAGATGTTACACTCATATGTTATAGGACCTTCTAGCAAGAGTTGCTAGGCATCCTCAGCAGTCTCTGAGGCAAAGGGGAACTTGTAGTCAGCTTTGAACCTGAGTCCACCTTTGGTCCCTTCCAATGAAAATTACTTAAGAAGAATGAAAGGCTTTTAGTACTGAACCTTGGGCCAGAGACTAGGTGGCACCACCACAGCCACAGCTAGTATGCAGTCAGACCTGGTTCTCCTGGCTTCTAGGGCAGCACTTTGCTCGCCTCATGCCTTCTCCAAGCTGAGCTCATCTGGAATAGAGAATAGGACAACCTCTAGCTTCATTTCCAAGACACACTGATCTAGATTCCTAGCAGAAGAAAAAGTAGCATGTAAAGGAGTATAAATGAGGTCCAAAAGCAGTCAGAGATGGAACTTGAGAGTCATTTGATGTAATTTCATCAAGATGAGTGAAAGGTAAACTTAGTAAACAATGGTCCCATCTTTTGGGGGGCAGCTCCTTTAATTACATGTGTTTTTCAGGGTGATATATAACTAGGATATAACCCTACTCATCCAGAAAGTCAAAATAACAGTGATTCTAAAAAGTGTACATTATATTTTCCTCAGTGACTCTCTGGATAAAAACAATGTAAGACTCTTCTTGAGACAGAGATACCAGGTCCTGCTGTTCTATTTTCCTTCCATCTCCTTGTGTCCTCATCCAGATGGTCCAAAATGGCTCACTGCCACATCCATACCCTACAGTAGATGACAAGGTACATGCACCCTTTCCTTTAAGGAATAACTCAAAAATTGAACTCAGCATTCTCACTCTCATCCTATTGGGCAGAATCGACCCACATGATCATGCTCAGAAGGAAAGAAGGCTGGGGGTTTTTTAGTAGCTGCAACCCCAGTGAATTATAGGAACTCTATTACAAGCAAGGAGTAAAGGATACTAGAGGATGAGTCATACAGGTCAGACTGCGAACAGAAGAAGTGGTACTGGTCTAGAAGATGTGAAAAAAGCAAGTTAAAAAGAGGCTAGTCTGAGAATGAGATGTGCTATATCTAGAAGCCCAGTGATTGGAACAGGTAAATTGTGGTCTATTTTATGAGAGAAATTAGACCCACTCTTGCCCCTAGAGGCAGTTATACAAACTCTGGGTCTAGCTATACCATCTGTAAGGTGGGATCCTAGGACTCATTTCTTAGGACTTTCTGAGGATTAGGAGGCAATGGTATAACAAGACTTTATAAGTTCCAAATTGCAGTGTAAATGCAGTCTATTATGATGGCAGTGATCATGAAATGAAAGCTTATTGTTAGGGTTCTATCTGTGAGGAAGGACAGAGGCCTAGAGAATGGCTTACTGGTTCAAAATTCCTGGAGGTTTTCTTGGGCTTTGTGAAAGGATTTGCCTTGTTGACTCCACTCTACACAGAAATTCATCAGTGGCTTGGGAAGTTAGAGGAGGCAACACACAAACACATAGCAGGGTTTTGTTTTGCTTGTTTATTTGATTTTTTTTTCTGCAGTAAAGCACCCAACAGCAAAATAAAAAAGTGGGAAGAACCAGGAGCTAGGAAAGATTGTTCTTCTTTGGCCTCCAAGAAGGCCACTTCTCTTACTCTATTTCTAACTGTCTTGGGTAGAAATAAGGTACAAGAGAGAAAAACATGTTTTTTGTTCTCAGGCTTCCACAAGGCAGTAAAGCACAGCAAAACACGATTATTTTTTTAATTTGGAGAAGAGCATATTCAGCATCTTCTAGTTTGTGGCAAGACTGAAGTATTAGTTAGATGTTCAAGAGCAGAAATACAAACATCTGTGGAATCCTGTGATATGTTAGCAAAAATTCCAAAGGTTATCACAAATAACAAAATAATGTTGGACTTCACTTGGGAGGGGAGACGTTAGGGGGAAATTTCTGGCTAAATGGCTGAGTCCAGCTCCTTTTCTCATGACCCCAGCTACTCAGTCCTCTTAACCCCTCACTGTTCAGCCAGCTTGCTGCACAACAGCTCAGGAAAAAAACAGACTGGACACAAGAGGCTTCTGGATGGAACATCCTCCACCTCTCACCTTGTCAAGAATAGTGCTAATCTTTTATATCAAATAAGCTATTTCAGTATTTTAATCTGTATTGGAAAAGTCTATTTTTTTTTTCTTGGTTGTGAGTGGTATCATGTGCATTTCTGATACTTTAGCTTCCATAGGTAAAATAACTATAATTAGTCTTTGTTCATGAGTGCTATCTTTTGTTGATTTAAACAATGCTTAATATTTTTCATGCAGGTATTGCCTGGTTACAATGCAGATCTTAAAGTCAAACTGAGCAAGTTTCAAATTTCTGTTTTTTTTTTTTCCTTTTGTTTTATTTTTGGTGGAACCAGGGATTGAACTCAGGCCCTTGCGCTTGCCAGGGAAGCACTTAGTCCAC
>NDGM011187825.1:0-10242 GCA_002564305.1 Octomys mimax
CTGTGGTTCAATCCCCAGATCCTCAAGCCTTACCAGACCTGCCCTGAAGGTATCCTGAGCCAGTCAAAATAAAAAAAATCCTTCAGAACTTTTGGGGCTGGAGAGATGGCTCAGTAGAATAAACCCTTGCCTGGCAAGCAAAAGGGCTTGAGTTCAATCCCTAGTTCTGCAAAAAAAAAAAAATGAAAAAGAAAAAAGAAAAAGAATATACACTGTTTTAAGTGTTCCTAAGTCTATAGAGAAGACTCTGCCATATTAGAAAAACAGTTTTTCTCAAAGAGAATAGTATTTCTCAAAGAAAACACTTCAAGTGTCTACTACAGAATATTGGACTTTTGTTGAACCTAATCTTTAAATATTTTCTTTAAATTATGGAAAATTTTAAACACAGAAAAAATTAGAAGAACTAGTTTGACAAAGCCCTGTGTCTTACTTAGTTATTTTTCGCATTACTGAAACAAAATACTTGATACCAATGTTAAAGGAGAAAAGGCTTATTGTAGCTTCCAGTTTGTAGAGGTTTCAGCCCGTAGTCCATTGTATCCATGGCAGAGGGGCATGGCAGAAGAGAAACAGCTCATAGCAAAGCAGGGTAGGCAGAAGGCAGCAGGAACCAAGTGACAGCAGCAGCCCTCTCTCCTTCTGTCCCTTAGATTCCACCCAGGCTTTATTCACACCCAGTGTTGGGCACGCTTAATCCCAGTATCACACCATTGATCCCAGCATGATATCAATTATGCAACATTGCACACCCTAGATCCAGCCACCTCTAAAAAGCCCCACCTATGACTTTATGAGGCTTTGGGAGGACAACTAGATACAAGCCATGGCACCCTATATTCCCATCATTTAGCTGCCCCAAACACTGACACATGGTGCTGTGAACTGAATGTTTGTGCACCCTCAGATTCCCATGGTGACACCTTAACTCCCAACATGATGGTATTCAGAGATGGAGCCTTTGGAAGGTGACTGGGTCATGAGAATGGATCCCTCATTAATGAGAGTAGTGCCCCATGGCAGACGTGCTCTTTCTTGTTGCCAAGTAAATGCACAGTGAGAAAGTGTGCATTTAACAACCAGGAAGAGGTTCCCAGCAGAGACCAACTGGGACAGTTCCTTGATCTTGCTCTTCCAAGTTGCTAAACCTACATAATCGGTGGAGGTGTCACTATAGCAGCTTGGCCTGAGGCATGTGGTCAAAGCACTTAGAATATCTCATTCATAGTCTCACTCCCTTGCCCTATCCTGGAATTATTTGGAATCAAATTCCAGACTCCATGTCACTTCATCATTACATATATCAGACTGTAACCAGTATGCATATAGTATAGATAGCTGTATGTGTTTTTTGCCTCATACGGTTTTTAGCTGGTTTGTTTAATTCAGTATCCAAAGATATATCTACACATTGTGTTTGATTGATAAAACTCAGATCTCTTTGAATCCATAAGTTCTTTCTCCATCTCTCTCTACCCATTCTACCTTGCAATTTGTTTAGGACACTAGACCATTTGTTCCATGAGAATGAACATTCTAGATTTTGATGACTACATCTGTCTACCTTGGTAGCACAGGTTACTGTGTGGTCTGTATTTCCTGTTTACTGATAGGTAAATTTTTGGATTCATTCATGACATTGAAGCAGTGCAGCTAAAGACACTTCCAAAAGGAGACTTCCAGGATTGCTTCAGAAAGTGGCCAGAATGATGGGATAAGGGTTTTTTTTTTAAAGGAGTATTTTGAAGGGGATTAATGACAGTGTGTCTGTTACTATAATAATTTTTGAAAGTATAAGCATCTGCCATAGTTTTCAGATATACCACACACGGCTTAGTCCTTTCTATCTGCTATAATAAAGACCAGATACTGGCTGCTTGTAAGCCACATAATTTATTCAACATGCGCTGGGGAAGTAGATTGGCAGTGTAAGTGCCTGCCTGGCAAGTGCAAGGATCCAGGTTCAATCTTCGGAACTACATGCTGTGCTGGCCCCTCGCCAAGCCAGCCACCGAGACCAGACACGGTGGTACATGCCTGTAATCCCAGCGCTGGGGAGGCTGAGATGGGAGGATCACTATGAGGCTGAGCTGTCTAGGGAGACCCTGCACAAAATAAATTAATAACTAAATAAAAGATTAAAAAAAAAACAAAAAACGTAATTCAGCACAGTTCTGGAAGCTAGGGAGTTCAAGATCATGGTGCTCATAGCTGGCCCTTCCAGCTGTGTCCTCATGGGTCTGGCAGAAGGCAGCTCACGAGGCCTCATTTATGAAGGCACGATGCCTTCGTGAGAATTCTGTTTTATGTCCTAATCACTTCCTCAAATCCCCAAACTCTTAATATTGTCACATTGAGGATTAAACTACAGTTTTATGAATTGGGGGTGGGGAGGCACAAACATTTGGAGTGCAGCAGATTGAATTAGACTACATATAACAGAAAAGACAAAATGAAAGTGGCTTAATCAAGATATTTTATTTATTTATTTATTTATTTAGCTTCGAATGCCTTCAGGACAGGTTTGGCTGGCTTGAGTTGTGGGAATCGAACCACAGCAACCTCAGCCTGACTGCTTTGTTGAAGCAGCCACTTAAAGAACTGAGCTAAGGGGCAAGCCCCCAATATATTTTATTTTTTATAAAATAAGTCAAGGGCTGGCGAGATAGCTCAGTGGTCTGAAGTTCCTGCTTCAGCAAGCTCAGGTGGGTGCACTGGACCGTGGTTCAATCCCCAGCACCACATGCTGCGCCAGCCCTGCCCTCAGGGCAGACTGAGCTGGCCAAAAAAGAAATAAAATAAGTTCATAGAGAGGCAGTTCTAGACTGACATGACCTTTATCAAGGAATCATCACTTGCTCTGTGTGTGTGTGTGTGTGTGTGGGTTTCCACGCCACAATTGCCTTGCAGTCCAAAATGGCTACTGAAGATCCACCATCACATCTGCTTTCCTAGGTAAAAAAAAAAAAAAAAAAGAACCTGTCACCTCAGTTCAGTGGCCCCAGAATCCCAGCTAAGGATTTAGCCATGTTTCTAAATGGTCATTCATAGATTCCAGGAAAACAAGCAAAGTTGAAAAGGGTAGCTATCATACAGTTTGGGGCTATGAAAATACAGATAAAGTATTCCAAAGATTTGGGGCAGCCACAAATGATAAACAGCCACTGCATATAACGTGAGATGGTATCCTGCAGTCCATTATTGTTTGAATATAATTATCAAACTCTGGAGGAAATATTGATTCAAATATGAAAACTAGATACCTGCAGAGGCATGCGGAGAAGTAGGGCCAGTGTGTTGCCAGCATTTGAAAGATTTTTGTGATTGAAGGACAAATAGGATCAATTATAGTCAAGGAAGCCAGGCTGCCGTGGGAAATGACGTCAGATTTGTCCAGACAAAGGACGAGCTCTTCCTACCTGAAGGGTGGCGTAAGACGTGGCCCCAGGAGTCAGGGCCAGGTGGGCACGCAGGTGTGAGAGATGGCACCTAAGCCACGTGTGGGAGCATAGGTGTCACAGGCTGCATTCCCTCGTGAAATGAAACTCGGAGCAAATCGCTTGCACAGAGTTACTGCTCTCCAGACGGCCGGCTTCACTCAGCTCGTAAGCTGTTTCAAAGGCGGTGCCTCCTGTTGCATAGAAACAAAAGCTGTCATCCACCGCCGTGCTCAGAGCAAATGATCTGTTTAGCTATTTGATTTTGTTTTCTGTCTTGGTAAGAATTTTGAACAGAAGAGGAATGATAGGGGCTTGCTCTGCACTACACACTCTTCTGGGTTTGTACCTTTCAAGCCCACAGCCAACAAAGCTGGTACTATTAATAGTGCATTTTATAGGTGGGCAAACTGAGGCTGTGAGCCAGAGTTCACACTGCTGCTAAGAGGCGGACTGGGAGCTGGTCCCTGGCACTGTGCTGTGCTGCACTAAGTTGATCATAATGCATGTACTGCAATTATGGTGAGCTACGAAGAGAAGCACAGGAAGGGAAATGAGGTGTTGGCTCTCGCTTTGCTTCATCATAAATCATGAGACAGGGTTGCCCATCACCAAGGCTGCATTGCTGGCAGCTCTAGGCCTAGGAAGTGGAGCAGCTCGGAGGCCTCAGGACTTGTGTCACCTGCAGGGCTCTGCTCCTCCCCTGTCCTGCTTCTTCATTTCCTCCACTGGTGGAAGTGGCCCTGACTGTCACACACCCTTCCAGGGGGTGCAACAGCCCTTCCGTGAGGTGAACTTCCACCCACAGCCCCCAGGCACCTTGCGCTTGGGCCTGGCACTTTTTGCAGACCTCAGGTTCTTTTATGACACCTATTTGGCCTGGGATTTGCACTAGGATGCCCTGATAAATAATTCAAATTTAGGCTGGGGAGATAGCTCAGCAGTCTAAGCGCCTGCCAGGAAAGCACAAGGACCCAGATCTGATCCTGGGTATGTGCTGTGCTAGCCCCACCCCAGGTGTGCTGGGTAAACTGAGGCTGTGTGCCAGAATTCACACTGCTGGTAAGAGGCAGACTGGGTACTGGTCCCTAGTCACCAAAACCGGGTGTGATGGCACACACCTGTAATCCCAGCACTGGGGAGACTGAGACAGGAGGAGCCTGAGTCTAAGCTATGTAGCGAGATCCTGCACCAAACAAATAAATAAATAAATCTTAAAATAATCATAATAATTTGAATGTAACTGTATAGCAGAACCCAACTTCAACAACATGTGGACTGCAGCAGAGACAGTTTCTTCCTATCTCATTCATTAAATCGAATGGTTAAGCAAATCCCTCAAGCCCTCCCCACTTCTTCCCACCCAACCTCCCTTCCCACTTCCCTCAGGGTCCCATTCTTGTTCCTGTATAACACGGCTAAACCTCCTTCGATGTGCCAAGAGAAGGAGGGTGAGGGCCAGACAAGGGTCTTGTAAGGCCCTAAGGTGGTGCCCCTGGGCTCCACAGCACGACACTGGCCAGGGAGGAGGGGCTGGCAGCTCATCCGCCCCCACACCCCTCCATTATCTACATCTCCCACAGCTACCAACAGGGGTACCCTCTCTTGAAAGCTGTTTTGATCACTTTCACATCTGCCTTGGGCTCCATTGTTAGTTCTCAGGAATGTTTGTATGCGCAGCAAGACTTCAATATGTATTGAATACATAAAAGTCACTATTTCTTATCGACCATCTGTATGAACACACATGCTCAATAGACACCTGCGATCCACCCCTGATGCTCTGAGGTAGGAATGTGGCCTGTCCATGAGCTTCAGAATTCCCTGGCTGCCGGCAGCTCCCAGGCTTCCTCTTTGTTCTTCTGATCCAGAGGATGCAGGGAGCTGAACTTTAACATGTGCCCCCAGCACCTCTAAAGCAGATAAGCTTGTTTGGAGACACTACTTGATATTTCTTAAAACACTGTGGCGGCTGTTTGCTTCCCATAGACATCACCATGCTGCTAACTCTGTGCACTGACACCTGTGGATCCTTGGTGTGCTTGCGTTTGCTGCAAAACAAATTCATAAGGAGGAAGGATTCATGGGTTTATAAATTTGAGAGCGCCTGGAGCTCCTCCAGGTCAAATGAGCTTTGGTTTCCCCTTCAGAATCTTCACACTGTGTCCATAGGTGAATTTTAAGATGCCATTTCTATGTAAAAGCTAACAAAGACTTGTTCTCATGGAGAGTACACCTGAGGAAAAAACCGTTTCTATCGTTTCTTACATATGTTGTGAAAATTAGTATTCCCCAATGTTTCTCTACTATTTCAGTCATTAAATAGACATTTGATTTGATATAGCACCTAATGGCTCCCTTCCTCATCAATGATTCTTAATCAGCCAGTGTCTGGATTTAGTAGAAGTCATTGTGATTTTGTAAAAAAATAGGCCTGCACAGCGCTTTTGATAGAAGTTTTATGGAGCCATCATTTTTAGATTTTTCTTTGTCAAACAAAATATTCTTTTTTTATTATTCTTACTTGCTTCATAGGAAATATGTGTGAGTGAGCCCGGATTTCCTAGCAATATTTATGATTTATTTATGATTACCTTTAGACAAATGGCTCCTGCCAATACCTAGCAGAATACCCGAAATGTATCAATAATCTCGTAAACGTGTGCATTTTATCTTTAACTCCTAGCTCCACTTAAGGCCATGCAGTTTCAGTTTTATTTTCTTTTCCTAATTTTTAAAAATCGACTTAAAATATTTGGTCTGTTTTAAATTTTATTTTATTCCTTTCTATGCAAGCTATCTTTGTGAATTACCTTGCATCCCTTCTGGAATAAATTAGAATTTGTATAAATAGGTATCTTTAATGAATATGATACAGGATGCCAAAATATTCATTTATATTCATCCAAGCTGTAGTTCATTTTGATGCAGACCATTATTTTTGCATGATTGCTACTATACGCCTGTGATCTTTCTACTGCAGTACTCTGATTTTCTTCCAGAACAATGAAATCAGTTACTCTTAGCACCCCGTTTCCAATGCACAGACACCCCTCTTTCTATCCACCTGGAATGTGCCTTTCTCCTCCAGACATCTGGCCCTCTTATCAGGGGAGAACTGCCCTGTCTCCTCTTCAACAATGAGGTTCAAGGTCCACCTGCTTCCTCAGCGCAACCGAGCATCCTCTGACATAGCTGCAGCTGCCAGCATCTTGCTGGTTCACAGTGTAAGAGGCCCTGCTTCGGCAGGCACACTGCCTCTCCCAGGAATGGCAGAGTCAGCTTGGAGTAGGGAAAGCCCTTCTCCCTCTTCACAATGTGCTCAATAAGAAAGTGCATGTATGCGTGTTTGCGTGCGTGCATGCGTGTGTGTGTGTGTGTGTGTGTGTGTGTGTGTGTGTGTGTGTGTGTAGGGCACTTCCCTGTGGCAATGAATACCTACTCTTGCTGCTATATTGAGTTCACAAGCCAAAGAAGCATATGCAAGGTTTTTGTGCACAGTGAAAAGAATTGGGCTAATACAATAATCTCTCTACTATCTCATCTGAAGTTTTGCTTTCTTTGGTTTTAGTTACTCATAGTCAACCATGATGCAAAAATATTCCATGGGAAATTCCAGAAATAAACAACTCACACCTCTTAAATTATTCATTATTCTGTGCAGGGAGATGAAATCTTGCATTTTCTCATCTGAGACATAAATTGTCCAGCTGACCAGTGTATTCAACCTGTATATACCACTTGTTCATTAGTAACTGTCTTGGTTATCAGATTGGCTTGTATATTGAGATGCTGTGTAGAAACAAAAATCAAAGCTTGCATAATAACCTGGTGATACATCACAGTACCCGTATCATTCACCTGGCTTCATTCTGTCACATAGACATTATATCATCCTGACCTCATCACAAAGAGAGGAGGGAATATAGCATAATCAAATATGTTCAGATAGAGATCATATTCATATTGCCTTCATTATAGTATATTGCCATCATAGTTGTATTTATTATTCTGCTTACTAAGATCATACTGTGCCTAATGTGTAAATTCACTTTGTCCTCAGTGTATATATATATAGGAAAGAGCAGCTGTGTGTGATTTCAAGCACCCAGTAGGAGACATACCCGTGAGGCTGAGTGGACTTGCTCTTATGCTGTCCCACAAGAACTACAGAAGTCTTTGCAAAATGCAAGACCCATAGGTTTTCAAAATGATTTATCTTCTAAAGACACTCAGTGCAGTGTTTTCTTTCTACAATATTTTTATTTTTTATTTTTTTGGCGGAACCAGGGATTGAACTCAGATCCTTGCTTTTGCCAGTCAAGTGCTTATCCTACTGAGCCATTTCCCCAGCCCCTCTACAATATTTTTATCTTCTTCTCTAAAATAAGTAATCTGTAGTCATTGTTTCTTAAGATATACTTCAGCTTGTATAGCCTTGTATCAGCTAAGTCCTTTAGACATTCTAAGTTCTCAGTGATTTGGGGCCGTTGTCATCTATTAAAATGTCTTAGTTTGAGTTTGAGGACAAGAGTCAGGTGAGAGCTTAAAGATCTTTAAGAGAGTAATGGAAAAAGGAAAAATATTGACTAATTTAACAGAGTTTGAGGAAAAAAAATGATTCATGAATCGGCTCATACTCCCAAGTGAGAGAGGCTTGCAGGGTTCCTCTGCAGCATGGACAGTGAATCGCTACAGACAGAATGGAAAGCAGACTACAGAAATAGCTTGGCTGCCTTAATCTGGGCATTTGTTTGATTTGGACATGGAGCCATGAGTTGACAGTTTGTGACTGTCTGAAACTTAAGTGGCTGGGATACAGCACCCTGTCACAAAATTAGACCTGGACGTTAGGCTTCAGTTCTTTCACATGCCAACTCGCGTTGCTCTCCATTAAGTAGGGGTTCAAAGTACTGACACAGCCACCACTGAAGAACCCTTCCGGGTTGCCTTTCCACAATGGAAGATGATGGCAGCTCCTACCACGTGGTGCTGGTGTAAGGAGAAGTGAGGTCCAGGCCTGAAGGCCCAGAGCCCCATTCTGCCACAGATTGAGTGCTCAAGTAGTTTCCAGGGTCTCCCATCACCCTCCAAGAGCCAACAGAGGCCTATCTGTCTGCCTTGATCTCCTTCTGTGTCCTCCTGCTGTCCATTTGCGCAGTTTTATATCAGGCTTGCTACCGAATCTTTCAGTGGATTGTAGCCTTGGTATCGTGTTTAGTTTTTATGATCAGTGATGAGTTTGAGCATCCTAAACGTCTTTCTTGATCCTAAGCACTGTGACAGTTTGAGAAGGTTCTTGCTGATCCCTTAGTTCCTACCTTTCCCCTTCCAATCCATTCTCCATATTCTGGCCAAGGCAGTCTCTCTGGGAGCAAGTGTACTGCAGGCACCCCTAGCTCCAACTTCTGCTGTCCTCTGGGATGAAAGGGAGCAGGCATAGGGCCCAGCCTTACACAACACCTCACTCCTCACACAGCACTTCACTCTCCCCGCCAGGGTGAGATGTCCTGTCTGGTTGCTTTTGTTTTTAATAATTTATGCTAATTTCTTGCCTGTTCTTTTGAAAGTGAAACTAAGTCTTTTCTTTTAAGAGATGGTGGTTGGAAACATGTCTGGGCCGTTTCTATTAGATCTCCATTGGTCCCTGGCTGGGCTTCTATCAGACATGGCAAATGGATAAACATGAGCCCACACTAGTGCTTTCTCACTTTGTAATCTGTCCACGTCTGGCATTTCTGGCACTAAAGTAGATGGCTGGAGAGTTAATTAGATGCAGCCACTTGCAGAAGTCTTGGAGGCATTTTTTGATAGTACACAGGAGAAGTCTGTTAATTATTTCAAACAAGGAATGTTTAAATAACATCAGTTAATGCCCAATTGCTTGTAGCAACTGGGAAGGCAGAGTGAGGACCCCCCTGGACTGAGCATCACCCTTTGCCTTGATGGGGGAGAGATCCATGAAGATAGAGCTCCTGCCTAGCGGGAGCCTGCCGGGTATTTAGAAAGGCTAACTGTGTGACAGTGATAAACTCGAGAATAATGAATGTAACGCCCAGCTCTGTGCCAGTGATTATTAAGTCAAATGGGTGAACAGGAAAATCTCCAGGAGCTGGAGAAGGCGTGAGTATTTGAGTCCAGCACAAATCAGAACTTGCTTTTACTAAGGGGCTTTATGTATTGTGGGTGTAGTGTTTTGTGGGGTGGTTATGAAGAAGCACCCATGTCCTACGGTGAGTCTGGGCTGGGACATAAGCACAAAAGTTCTCACTCTTTAGGGCCCTTGATGTTTCCTAGGAACAAGACATTGGGTTAGAGTTAAGTGTTGTCCTCTCTTTGGGCCACTTTTAGAAGATACACTGTGGGAGGAGGAACCCACTGAGCCTTCAGCACTCCAGGAAGAGGGCTGTAGAGATGTTCACCTTAAATTAAGCTAGAGGGACCTGGGGCAGTATTGTGAGTCCTGGAAGAAGAGACATGGACATTCCCTGCAACCACAGAGGGCCGCCCTCCATGGGCTGGTTCCTGTTCCTGCAGCTTCGTGACCCTGTACCTCTCAGTTCCTACCTGCCCTGTCCAAGTCCCACTCCTCCACCCTGTGCTCCAGCCACATGTTCTGAAGTCAGTAAAGCGTCACTGTATCTGTGTCTCAAGAATGTAAGCAAAGCTCCCCCGTCCCTTTTGGATTACTCTTAGGTTTATTTCTAAGACTAATAATTTTATTTTATTGAGAAACAAACAACAGTGAGACAGTTTCAAAGCTGATTAATAGGACATTTTCAATAATTAATACATTGTACATTGT
>NDGM011187829.1:0-14937 GCA_002564305.1 Octomys mimax
TCCATCAAGAAAATATTAAAAGGGGAAAAATTATCAGTAAGTTCAGACACCAAATGCCTAGAGGACAGGAAAACATGAGTAGAGAAATGAGGGGACGCAGGTGACTTAGGACTAGGGGTATGGGAAAATATCACAGCTCACATTGTTTCTTATAAGCCAAATATTGTATGGTTTGTTGATCTCAATAGAATCCCTCTGAGGTAAGTTGTGTTGCCTCATTTCACAGATGATGGAACTGCATCATGGGTTCAACTATTTGCCCAAAGCCATGGCAGAGCTGGGACCAGCCACAGGTTAAATCTAGCTCCAGGTTCTTCTAACCTTTATACCAGACTGCCATACTAAAAGACAAACATTGCCAGATTTCTTCCTTTACCTGACTACTGGATGGTACAGAGGCAACTTTTCAAAACTAAATGTGAAAAGCCAGATGTCAAAGTTCCAATACAATTTACCATCCACAGATTTAGCAGGCTATATTGGACCTTTTTTTTTTTCTTTTCTTTTCTGATCTCTTCTATGCAAAGTAATTGTTTAAGGATAGGCCATGCTGACAGATACCTTACTCTAGCTCCCTAGCTTTGTCATCCCAATCAGAGGCAATACTGCTTGTTTCCTCCAGAGAGGAAGCTCAGAACTTCATTTATGATCTTCCTTAGTGTTCACTAAACTGTAAGTCAAATAAATACACTGAATCTGGAATGTTTGAAAGATCTGAAATTTTATCAAAATTCCAGGAAGGTTAATAAGGCCTGGATAGCACATAAACCAAAAAGGGCAGAACATATCCTTTCTGCAGGCTCCCCATGCTTATCTCACACAATTGACAAATGAACCTAGATGTTGTCTCCTTCTTTCTCCTTTTTATCTATCCAGTATGTGGAAGTTTTGTATATTGCAGAAGAAACTAATAGAATTCTATAGAAAGACAAGCATAACAAACATGGACTAAGAGCTACACTTTTTGGCTTTCTATAGAATCCTCTTTTCCTTAGGAATCCCTCTTTCTTGGCCTTTTGTAATTTGACTGTCTCTCAAGAGCATTCTCAATAGCCTCTCAAAGCAGGGGTACCAGTGATAATGTTTATTGAACTTTATGGTGCACTGACCAATAGGCATGGATATCAACTGATCACTTGCTGGAAGCAGGGAGTCCATCTGACCTTGTACTGGCCAACTGAACACTGGCCCACCCGCTCCAAACTTGTGCTCAGTTATTGTGACAGGCACACAAGGGAGCCTTGTGACTTCATGGACATCCTCCCTGTGCTAATGTGCACACTACCTCTCTTCCCATGACAGGCATAGATTAAGAGCTATAGATGTTGGCTTTCAGCAGCATAGTTATTACTTGCATTTCAAACCCTGCTGATTTGGCTCTCACATAACTAAAATTCTTCTTAGGTCTCAGTGATTATTTTTTAGTATTAGTTCATATTGGGTACATTTCTTCTCACTTAAGAAATCATTAATTGTATCTATCCTCTGCTGAAAACTTACTATTAACTCATTTCCACTAGAATATTTAACTACCTGATGCCTTGATCTGCATTTATTGCAAAAGATGGGCCCCTTGCTCTTGAAAGTATAAATTCAAATCCTTCTATCTGCATTCTGGTACTTAACATATTCCAGTTCCTGCTCATCATTTCTTATATTTCTCTTTAGACAATAGACAATGCTCTACAGAATGGCAGCACAAGAAGAAGCTCAGGTTCCTAAAAATCTCATGCAGCAGATCCACTTTGCCAGCCTGGACCACACTCATTTATCTCAACTTTATGCGAGAATTAAACTTCTTTGCTCTTTGAGCCTCTGTCTTGGATGGAGATCTCTATAGGAGTTTCATCTATATTTAATACAATAGTGTATTTGAAACACCTAAAATGCTTTTCTAGGTTAAAACTCAAAATATTGCCAAATAAAGTGAATGGTTAACCTTGCTAACTTGTTTTAATCCTATCCAGTTTGGACTCCACACTATCTTTATTTCTAGAATAAGATAAAATATTTGACAATTCATACAACTTATGATGACCAGTCAGAAGTGTTCTGGTAACAACCTCCTACTAACATGTGATGATTTATACCATCTCCACATTTGGATGAGTATAACATGATTGGAATTCATTAGACTAAGAAGTTTAGAAATTGACCCACTAAGAAATACCAGTGCAGTGCAGTGAGTCTGAGCTTCAGTGTTCCAAGGATCTGTAGTCACCCGAGCAGGCAATCCTAAGTGTTCTGTGGCATCTTCGCTCCTGATCTCACAGAGATCAAGATCTCACGGAGTACAAGTGATTTCAAAATCCCTGTCCTAGCCTGGCTTGGTTAGGCTGTAATCCTAGCTACTCAGGAAACTGAGGCAAAAGGGCCCAAAGTTGAAGGTCAACCTGGGCTACACAGCAGGAATCTGTCACCCAAGTAAAATAAACATGGTTGGGGTATAGCTTAATAGTAGAATATCCCTGGGTTCAATTCCAAGTACAGGAAACAAACAAACAAACACTCCTGTTTTAAATTGAAATCAGGAACTGGGCTATCTACCAATTCCACTCCAAGTTATTTAGATCTGGATGTCTGGAGACCACCCCAAGTTTTGGGTATAGACTTGTTTGCCTATATCCATGGATTCCACATCTGAGGATTAAACCAATTACAGATTAAAAATAATCAGGGGAGATTTTCATCTGTATTGGATGCATACAGGCTCTTTGCCCCTTGTTGGTCTACCTTAAAGGACACCACACAGCCTTTACATGGCATGAGAGTTTATCAGTAATCTAGAGATGACAAGATAAATGGGAGGATGCCCAGGCAGGTCATATGTGGATACTGAGCCATTTCACCTAGGGAACTTGAGTATCCAAAGATTTGCACATCCAGGGAGGATGCTGGAACCCATTCCATGCTCAAATAGCGAGGGCCAACTCTCTCTAGGACTGGCTGATTTTCTCTACTCAAGATCTGGAGCCCCACAATGGGAACAGCCAGCTGTTTATAATAAAGAGTACAAACTCCCAGGTGATGAAAGACCTATCCACTCTAATTTTGGCTCCCCTCTCTCCTTATAACCTTGACCTCTACTAGGAGGTAGGAATGTATCATTCCTATGCTAGCTTTTGTATAAACTGTAGAAAACATGGCAAAATGTTTATACCTGGTAATATAAGGGTGGTAACTACACTGGAGACACTTTTGGGGAATGGTTAAAGTATTTTATAAAACATTTATAAGCTTATAACATAGTCTGTGCTTTGTAGTTATAAGTATTAATGAAAACAAGCCCTAAATGAGTTCTACAATTGTGAAAGATAAAAATGAATTCAGGCTGGGGAGATAGTTCAGTGGCTCATGCACCTGCCTGGCAAGCACAAGGTCCTGAATTCAATCCCTAGGAAAAAAAAAATCAAGTGAACTAGTTGTTCTATTAATTATGATTGATTTTTTTTTGTGACATCACTGTCTACCAGGTTAAGGAAACCTAGGTAATATTTTTACATAAATTTTCCTTTCAAAAACTATGAATGGTATTTTTTTCTGAACTATTTTCCACAATTGATGGAAGTCAGTGTTTCAAAGTCTACTGTTAGTATCACACTAAGCTTCTTCAGAATGGTTTATTCTATATTTTTCTCATTACTTAAGTGGATTTTAAAGCAACACTAGGAATGTATCTTTATTTCTATTGAATTTCCTTAAGTATTCATTGGGTCTGTCTCTGTAAACACAGAAACTTCATCTCTCTTGATGGAACTTCATTATTCAACTTCTTGAAGAAGTAAAGTATACAACACCAACTTAATTTCTTAATGTTATTGAAGTAAACAGGAGCTCTGTGCATCTCGAAAAATAATAAAAATCCTCTCATACAATAATTGGCTAAAAATTAGGAATGCCCAATTTTACAGGATGAAATGAATTCTGGAGATGGCAGAACAACAATATGAACCTATTTGATATACTAATCTGTGTATTTGTTTAAAGGCTATGATGGTATTTTATATTACATGTATCTTTACCAGATTTAAAAAGACAAAGAAATTGCCACCTATAGCTCTGTCATTTATCATATCCAAATTGATCTAATATTCCCTTTTGATTGGATGAAAACTGAAAATGAAGCATGAATTAAAATCCTGAATGGTAATGACCCCATCTTTACGAATATTCGGGAGAGAGGATGAGCAATGGTCTAAACCTGGTGTTAGGAAATTTTAAAGTCACCACCCAGGTTAAAAGTAAACCTGTCTACTTGTTTTGAAAAAACAGTAAGGGCTAGCTAAAATGAGCTCTAAGTACTTCAAAATAAATGGTGTTTTAAATATTATCATGATAGTATATATGCCTTACATATAGAAAGTGTACATGGGTCATCTTTAAAGTTGGATATTTAATGTCAAGGATGTTGCATTAATAAACCTATACAGTACTGTGTGAGAGACTATCAACACCTAAAGACTTACACCTGGCGGGGAGCTTGTGTTTGCAAAGTGGGAATGACATCTGACCTCAATTTTCACAAAAATTGCATGTCATTAGAAGAAAAAGTCCTGACACACAATTAAAAATGTTCCATATTGAAAGAACCAATAGACTGGTAACCCCCAAAGGGTGAAAGAATGAAATGCAAGACAAGAAAAAGACCATTGGAGATGAGAATGCTTCAGTTTTCCACTATGCCAACT
Organism: Octomys mimax; assembly: GCA_002564305.1. Taxonomy (NCBI): domain Eukaryota; kingdom Metazoa; phylum Chordata; class Mammalia; order Rodentia; family Octodontidae; genus Octomys; species Octomys mimax. The sequence continues at coordinate 4,689 of NDGM011187829.1, forward strand.
ATATGAAGTTGAAAATACTCAGCTGCCTTTGCTGGGACAAACAAACTTGGATGAGGTCCTTGAAATGAGCAGTCAACATCTGAATAAGAGGACTCAGTAGGCTTCTTTAATAATATACCATTACCTCTTTTTCTTTAGAACAAAAATCCCTCAATTTGGGAAAGACTACACGTGAAATAGAAACTTGACACTTTCAGAGATCTAGCTTTAGTTTGCTTTGTGATGCATTACCCTTAGCAAATTTACCTCTATCTTTAGGATAATGATGACATCTGTCATGAAGCTTCTTACATCTTTCTGTCTGCTGTTTCCAGTGTCATATATCTGACATGTGATAACCTCCCCTTATTAACTTTAACATTAAGGAAAATATTTTATTCACTCTGGCTGTCCACACGGTTATTCTTGACCTATCTGCAAGCTTCTGAGAAGATACCTTATGCGCTCTTTTTTTCTGATGTTTCTATTTCTGACACTGACCACACTTTTAAATATAAAATCATCTTTACTATGGGTACATAGCCATCAGAAAATTTTAAAAATCCACACAGTCTCCCTCTATGTGGTTACCTCATCTTCCACTACGTTTATAACATTTTGTATCAAAACAAATTATTGCTTTTTTAATGGCTGAGCACTTAGATCCTTAAGTATTTTAGATTTTTGCAATCATCTTTGCTAGAATAAGAAATAGTGTTGATCAAAATGTTGTCTTAGTTGTTACTGACAGCTGTTAAAATGCTGCTAAAAATATAGCGCCAACTACTGAAAAGCTAACTGCTCCGGTGAAGTCCTAATGAGAAATTCTAAATGAGTTTTTCATCAAGTTCAAAAGAGACATTTCCTGCATTTGACCCAATGGATTGTTGCACTTCTCTTGTGCTTGTTAACTGCATATAATATCAGAGACCCTATCTTGGTGCATAGTGTTAATGAGCACGCAAAGTAGGCGGTTATTTATGTAAGATTAACACAGCCACTTAAAGGTGAATTCCCTCCACTAAAACAAGAATATAGGAGAAAGAAAGAGCAGAAATGGAAAGTGTTTTTATTTTTATTAAAATATGCTGCTCTGGCTCCCCCCTTTCAACTACAGTATATAATTTCTAAATTTAGAACCTGAGTGTAGGCACTGGGAAATCTGATTCGCTTCTAATAATATGGCATGCTAATTGTGATGCATGTGCTGTTGGCCTCCGTCATCCCAAAATCTGGTCACAGAAATGTATTGAGTTCGTGTATTTTCTATGTCAACTGCCTACAAATGCTACTGAGGTAGACAGATGAATAAACACTTAGGTAAATAAATGCAGACATTAATGAATAAGGAAAGCTAATGCGCATATCCCAAAGAGCCTAAGAAATTGAGTCTGGGCTATTTTGGTTATTAACAAAAACTCTGATATGCTTTGTATTTGTCTTCTCGTCCACAATTTCTTATTTGCTTGCAGTGTTTATAAACTGCAACATGTGTGTTTTGCAATAAACAAAGAAGTTCTATCTTATATTATTTCCCTATTCATCTCCTCTGTCAACCCCCTCCTCTCTCTGTCTTGTCTCTCCCTGTCTTTCTCAACTCTTTCCAACAGCTGGTAAGAGACAGGGGGAAAAAATCCAAGCTTTTTAGAAAGAAAAAAATGCCAGCATGGCGAGGCTTATTAATGAAGTTAACTATGACTAAATGATTTAAACTTTAGGTTTTAAAACTTCTTCAATACAATGAAATGACATGATACATAAGTCTTTCTTGTCATTAAGTAAAGACATAAAGGAGAAGTTCACAACACATTTCAAAGTATGTTTAATATTTTAAGTTTATGATTTTACAGATTGAACAACTCTGTACCCTCCCCACCCCGTGTCAGCTGGTGGAGAAAGGGGATTAGGGACAGAGAAGCAAAGGGTGGGTCCACTAATGCTGAAATAAAGAGTTGGAGAGGATTTTTTCCAACACAAACTTAGATGATATTAGGCTTTGTATCTGAAGTTACATAATAGAGGATATGATGTCACACATGTAAATTGCAAACGCTGAGTCGTGCACTTCGCAGCGGCAAACCTCAGGGAGTTTGACACTAATGGGATGGGGGAGGGAGGTGTTCCCAGGTTCAGAGACTGTGAACCTAGGGTGAACAATTGTCAAAAGAGAGATGTCTGATGCTGCTTCCAGCTTTAAGCTGTTTGGCAGCTTATAGGAGATGAAGTGAAGATCCTTCTACTGTGTTTGTCTCTTTATTAAATTTTCATTTCTTTTCAAAATTTCCATCCTTTTTGCAAATAACAAATGTGCCTGTCTAAAAGGCTGAAAAGAATAAACTTTATTAAGAGACGGCTTTAAAAGCAAGCAAATAACAACACTGCCGGGCACACACACTAAGCTGATGGACGCTCTCCTGAAAGGCATGGGAGGGAGGAACGCTAACAACCTGAGCGCCCTGCCTGCTCTTCTGTCAGGAGCTCTCAAGTGCAGGGCTTGGTAGAGGCAAAGCCATCCTCACCTGGGCTTTAGTACGACAAGGCACCCTTCTTCCACAGCTGTTCTCTCAGAGAGCCAGGAGAGGAAAATGAAGAGGAGTGGATACCTGAGGGAAATGGAATCACACAAACATATGCACAGATATCTAGCTACTCTACTCGAACACAAAAATCAAACATAACTTTGCCTGTTAATAACTGCAAGATCCCCTGACATATCCCAAGACAGAGAGAAGCTGACATTTGTGGGTATTTGGAGGCGCCTCCCCATTGTTTGTGTGTAAAAACATGACATGCACACAGATATATAATCTGTATACATATTAAAAACTCAATCTTACCCTTTTAAGACCAAACTATTTTAAAGCCAAAGAAGATAAACATTTGTAAAATAGCAAAAAGGATTATTATTTTGTTTCTAAGATGTTACTGTTCTAATAACCCCACTTTACACTGTAGTTTGATCAAGTTGTCTAAAATTGAAATTGATTAAAATAGTGATGCGACTATCGAGGTAAATAAATTTAGGGCAAATTATTTTGTATTGTAGAAGGAACTATCAAAATCCAATTTACCACTTTTATAACTGAAATTTACATTCTATATGTCCCCAGAAACGGCAAGTTCTTTCTATCAAATATTTTATCAACCATGCAGAGAAGTTGAAGGGGACGCCTGTATACACAGCACCTAGATTCCTCCATTAGCACTGTATCACATGATATATATATATATATATATATATATATATTCCATTGTATAAATCCAAATGTTAACTCATCTTTTTATGCATTTTCAGACTTGCTTTGTAGAACTCAGTACACCTCTAAGTGATTCTTTTTAATTTAAATATAGTCTAGGTTAATTCTGAAATTAAATATTTTCTTGGTCTTGCCTCAGATATACGTATATTCACCAATATTATCCTAGACGCCATTCCAATAAGAAGCAGGATAACGCTTGTTTTGTGGGAGGGCCAAATGCCACCACCACGGAGTGGGTGAAGAAGCAAGGGGCCCGCTCTGTTCCCATGGTGGGACCAGAGTCCAAGGAGCTCAGGGCAGCTCCGGCTTACCCCTGCTCTGTGTGGGAAGGGAGAAGCAACTTTCACAGCTATTTAGAACAAAACTGGAAAGATATGGGGGGGGGGTCATAATGCCTGTAGAAAACTGTAGAAAAAGGCATGTTCAGCCAGAAAGCAGTGGGCGCTCAGTCCCTGGGATTTAATTGAGTCATAAAGAATAACAGGCAGGTGAATCTGTCTTAAAGGGCAGTGACACTCGCATCCCCTCCACCCAGAGGAAGAGTCTGGGGCAACAGCCTCGCACCCCCGCGGGCGAGAGAACACGCGCGTGTACCCTCACGAGCACACCCATCTCCTAAGGTGACCAGTGTACCCTGGGGTTGGTGACCTCACGGAGGCTCCTGACCCCGGAGGCTGCGGGCAGCTCCACAGATCAGCGGGCGCGGGAGAAGCCCGGATCCGCGCTGAAGGCTCCCTTCGCACACCCCAGCCCCACCCCCACCCCTCCGCCGCCCTCTCGGTCTTCCCCCCCCCCTCCTTTCACTTTCGCATCTGCGTAGGTGTCTGCCCCGGCTGGCGCGAGGGCGCGGGGGCGCGCGGGGAGGCGCGGGGGCGCGCGGCGGGGGAGGGGTCCTGGCTCCCAGCCGTGCTCAGAGGCTCCCAGCGCGGGGCGTTCCCCCCGGTACCCTCCCCCGCAGAGACACCGCCAACCGCCCTCCTCTGCGCCCCCCACGGCGTGGTGGGGGTGGGGCTCAGGCGCCTGCAGCTTGGGAGAGGCGGGGAGAGCCGTAGCCTCCCCGGGTGGGCAGCCTGGTAGCAGGAAAAGAAACTTTTCCCTCCCGGCCCTGCGCGTGGTCCCCAGCCCTTGCATCCCGCTGCTGGTGGCACCTGCACCTGAGGCCTGGCGCGAGGTGCCGGCCGGACCGGAGGGGGGGGGCGCGGAGAAGGGGTGCGTGAATTTGGACTCAGTTTTCTCTCGGCCTTCTAGCTGTCAGCGGCTAGGGTTAGGGGGCGGTCCCTGGCGCCCCGCGCCCCGTTTCCCACCAGACAGTGGCTGGACGCTGCGCTGCCTCCTCCCGGCCGTGAAGGTGTGACCCGGGGAGGGGGCTGTGGCGTCGCGGGCTCCCCCTGCGGCCGCCCCCACACTCACACACGCACACTAACGCGCGCGCTCTGCCGCCGCCACCACCGAGCTGTCACTGGCCACCCCAGGCCCGGGCGGGAGGCGCCAAGAGCCAGCCGGCCGGCCGGGCCGGCTCCCAGGTCACTGGCGCTAGCAGCAGGGTGGAGGACTAGGAGCTCAGGGACAGGGGCCTGCAGGGTGCGGGCGGGTGCCCACGACCCCCTCTGCGCTGTTTCGCGCCGCCGCCTCCTGCGGGGTGCCAGCACTCCTACTGCGTCGCGCTACCCACCGTCAGTAGGGCGACAGCCGGGATTATCCTCTCCATCCTCCCTGCCAGGCGGCTCCTATTGGACTTGCTGGTGGCGGCGGCGGGCGTCTCGCTGCCCCCCTCTGTGCGCCCCAGCCTCCCCACCATGTCCTAGAAAAGGTGAGTGCAGCGCCGTCACTTTGCGCGGACAGCGGCGGGAGGGGGCGCAGAGCGCTGGCGGCACTGGGCCGGCAGGGTCTGCGCGAGGGCAGAGGGCGCAGGCGGGTGCAGGGCGCAGGGCGGGAGGCGCGGTGCCCGCAGGGCCGCCTGGAGCGAGGGTGCCGGGCGGAGGGCGGGCGAGCACGTCGGCTGCTCTGGCACCGCTCTAACCTAGATTTTGCAAGAAGCTAAAATCCTGGGCAGGACAAGCCCTCCCCAAAGGAAGTGAAAAACTTAGTAAAAGAGACACGTCCATTCCTTTAATAATGAATAACTTGGCAGCGCCGGTGGAGTCTGCGCCGCGCTGCGCGGGTCGGGGCGCCGGGTCCGGGACTCCCTTGGCTCCAGCGAGCAGCCCAAGCCCGACCAGGCTGTCCCTGACCCGCTACTTGGCGGGCGCGTAGAGAGGGGACACCCGGCGCCGCGGGAAAGTTGAGGCGCTCGGTGGAGACTCCTTGGATGCGGTGGCTCCGGTGACCTCGGGGCACCGGACCCGGGTCTGGCTTCCCATGACCGCTGCTGTCGCCCCTTCCGCCAGGATGTTTCCAGCCGAGCGGCGGAGAGTTCGAGGTTCCCTGGACTCGGGGTCGGGAATCCCGAAGCTCCCCGAAGTGCGAAGGGGAGGAGGGGCCTCGGGCACTGGCGCTCTCCTCCCCCGCGGCTTGGGCGGGCGCCACACAGCTGCCACCGCAGGCCTGCGGGTCGCCGAGGGCCGGGGGACCAGATTTAGGTGTGTACGTCACTGATGCTGACTCCGGGCCAGTCTGGAGCCCGAAACGGAACCTCCGTGGAGGCGCCGTAAAGTCTTTAGAAATCAAAGTTAAAAAGCAGGCCCGTCGCTTTGCTTAGGGACTGCAGGGGGCGGGCGGGGAGAAGCGAGGAGAGGACTGGGAGGGAAACTGAGATTTCTTGGTTCAGACGCTCGCCCCTTGGGAAGCAGTTTGGTTCCTCGTCTCCGCCTGCGTGTTTGTCCCAGTTATGTGCACACCCCCTTCCACTCATTATAAAGTGAATCCTCGATAGTAAGCTTCCCCTCCTAGGAGACTAGTGGAAAAATCCAACGCTACAGTAGTCGGTCGAGCAACAGTAAGGGAGGAGAGTGGCAGCTCTTGACCCCCTGGCACTTTTTTTTTTTTTTTTTTTTTGAGAGGGGGTTGTGGTTCTGGTGGCTGTGGAAGGCAGGCTGCGATTAAAAGGCTTTGGCTGCAGTGAAATCACCCGCTTTTCCCTGCACGGTTAAAACAAGAAAATTCAAATCGAGTGGGAACGTGATCTCCTGCTCGCCGGCAGCGAAGACTGCGGCTGCTCGGCCCGAGGTAACTCTGGAGACGGGCGGGGGCGGACGGAGGAGCCGGCAGGGCCCGGGCTGCGCTCCGCGGGTCTTCCCCGGCTTCCGGCGCCGCTCACCTGGCGCTGCAGGTGGACAACGCGAGGGGCCAGCGCATCGCCCGCTCGCGGAAAACCCGACTTCTTCCGCGTCGCCACACTTTCCTCCTCTCTCCAGACATCCAGGGGTGGGCCGGGAGAGAGCTAGGCGGGTGAAGGCGAGACGCTGGCGCCAGCCCAGGGGGCCGCGGGCGGCGTGAGGAGCGGGGGTGGGGGTCGTAGTGGGGCCCCGGGATCCCGCACACCAACCGCCGCTGCGGCTTTAAGGAAGCTGCCGAGTCCAGGCTGTGTCGCAGCAACTTTGTATCAGTCATGTCGCCCGCCCGGTGACTGACAGCTACGACTGTCCAATGAGAAGCTCGCCTGACCCGTGCGGCGTGGAGCCCCGCTTCCCTCTAGGCCAATGGGACGGGCGCAGGGGGGCGGGCCAGCTGCGAACTTTATCTGGACATGTGACCCGCTTTTAAAAGGGCCGGCCCTCCAGCTGGCCCACTCCCCCTCCGGGTTTTCATCCGCCCTCTCTCCCTTCCTCCCTCCCTCTCTTCCTCCGTTTTCGCCCGCCCTGGCCCTGCCCCTACCCCTACCCCCTCCTCCCCGCGCCTCTGCGCCCGGGGTGTCATTGGGCCCGAGAGACTCGGGCCAACTTCGGGCTGCTGGGAGGAAGCCTGTGCAGTCACCTGGGTGCAGGAGCGCTGCCGCCGCGGCTCTCCCGCTGCAGGGAGGGCGGCACTGGCCGGCCTGGATGCGCTTGGATGTTGGGGGGCTCCGCAGCAGGGGTGTCGCGGCGGTGGCAAGCGCTGCAACAGGTAGACGGCGAGCGACGGACCCCGGCCGCGGCAGGTGTGTAGGGGTGCGCGGCGGGGCGCCTCTCCCTGCGCGGCGTGCGGCGGCGCGGAGCGTGCACTTTGCAGGGAAAAGTGGCTGCGTAATCCGGAGGCACGGGCAGTATGGTGCTGTGTGCTTGTTGTTTTGTTTTGGTTTTCCCACTTTTTCCCCCCTTTGGCCGCCAGAGGACTATTTTGGGAAAGTTTGGCCACTTTGAATAAATGTCCTCTAATGAGCAGCTCTAACCGCCTCTGGCAGTGGGAGGTCTCCCACCCTTCTCTCCCGCAAAGAGAAATTTTGGATTTTTTTTTTCCTTGTGCAAATTTTAAAGGACGTTTGAATAATATTTCTTTCCTCTGTCAATTGCGGAAGCTCTCAAATCTCAGCCGGAGGTGTAGCGGAATAAGGGCAGTTGAAGGAGATATAGATCCAGACGGACCCTGCAGGAAGGGGGCTTTGGAAATTCGTGCGTTTCCCGTTCCCAGATTTTCCCGAAACTCTGGAGAGAGGCTACGCTTTCTGTGTCATCAGAATTTTAAGGGCAGAAAAGCAATGAAGCCTTGGGGTGAGGGGTTGGCATCCTTACCCTGCTGAATTTTAGGTGCGTGGCTTTCCTTTTAACAGACCAGGTTCAAATCGTAATGGGTTGCAGCACCATCCGTTTTCATTATTACTTCATTGTTTACCCTAAGAAAAAACAAACAGCTGAGTTTAAAAGGCACCAAATTGGCTCGTTAATATCTCGCCATTTCTCTAGGTGCTGTTATTGATGATATTTATATCGATAGGTTAACAGCGATCTCCGTCTGTGAAGACCTGCCCTGCCGTGAAGTTCTCATTTCATGTTTGCCATCGAGACGTACTCGCATGGAAATACTTGAGAAGTTTTGAAAAAATAGCTAAAGTAGAACTTTTTTTTTTGTTTGTTTGTTTTTCCTTAAGGGAAGATAGTTTTGTTTGGGGATTTTGAGAAGATCAGGTGGCTCAATGAATTAGGTGAGTGAATAGAAAGCCAGTGTGCTCAATTCTAACTGGTTCTCCTGCTCTCCTGGGTGACCTTGGGCGGATTTCTTTCATTCACCTTACCTGTAAAAGGAAGGTAATAGTTCTGAAGAACAGAATGAGAGAAAAGTAGGTGGCCGTGCCCTTTGGTGAAACTCTGCGACAAGCAATGACTAAAATTCTTAAGGCTTAGTATTTAAGATTCTGTATTATGGCGAAATAGCTAGAAAATGATGCCAATGAAGAGAGACTGTTTTGGAGGAAATAACATTGAAGCCATTTTCAGATAAGGTATAAATTCCGAGAATCTTTAATAGTATTCCGGGAGGGGGACCTACTTCCCTATAGAAAAGCACAATTAAACACAGGCTATAAAACATACAATGTAAGGTCAAGTATTTCTTTATAAAAATGGTGTTTGAGAGCCTGCACATAAATAGTTTAAGGTAGAATCTCCAACCGTGCTTTTCCTACTTACATGCATTTCCTTTATATTTCAGGGAGACTATTTATATTAAAATTAAAGGTTCGTAATGCCTTTGTTCCAAAACTCTGCGATAGTATACATTGGGAGGCATGCAAGCCTGATTTTGGTCTAGATATTAGAGCTATGCTTCCTCTTCTACTTTGGTAACTAAAACTTTATCCTCTGTTAATTTCTATGAATATCATAAATATCCTGCAAGTATTTTCAGTGCTCATTAGTAAGTTCCAGTTCCGCTCAAGCCATGATTCTGTTAATTCTAAAAAGACGACTTAGAGTTTCTTGGGCAACATAGGAAATAAGTTTCTAACCTGATAAATTTGTTTACAGAAATATACTTTTAAAAAAAAATAGGGAGGTCTCAGCGTATTTCAATGATCCTATTTTTTTTTAAAGTCCGATCTTTGAGAATGTTTGCAGTGGAAGTCTTGCAGATGCGAAGTGTCCATTCTGTGATGTTTGCTGCCAACCTTTACTCTATCTCCTTTGTTGAAAGTACATGAGGTTGGTGGAAGGCAATACGTTCAACAAAGCTAATTTAGAGTTCCAGCAAAGCCTTGGGCAAATTTTTTAATGCTAGTCTTGTCAATAACATGAAGTACCGGCTGTTTTATGATATTGTTAAGTGTGCAGGGCTTATGAAGAGGACTTAAAAAGTTGTGATCAGCTGTCTGATGTTGGCTGATAAGGTGCTTCCTTGCACAGTCCTGGCAGGCAGGCAGGCAGGCAGGCAGGCAGGCAGGCAGGCAGACAGACAGACAGACAGACAGACACACAGATGGATGGTGCTCACTGTCTCCGGTACAAGTTTTCTTCCAGTCTTCTGTAGTCTTCCAGATCTGGCATGCAACTCACGCTTCTCGGCAGAGTAAAATGCTCTTCGGAATACTGCTAGCAGGTGTTCTGTGTGAAAAGGGTGCAGTGGCCAAATCATGCAGAGAAGGCTAGCAGTATGAAGAATGAACTCATCCCTACCCTGTAGAATGTCCCAGGGGGTTCAGTGTGCAGATTCACACTGTGAGTCAAAAAACCAATGAGTGACCATTGCACTTGAGCAACAGTGGGGAGAGTGGCTTTTTGGAGGGGTCCTGGGTGGAGATCCCCCCTTCCGACTCAATGCAGAGTGTACTGTTGCCTACAGCCAGGGAGATGATTGTGGGAGTTAGGAGTGTGCTCCTGGAAACCTGTGGTGAGGGGTAGGGGTCGTCCCGGGTGTTGGGGAGCGTAGCTGATTATGCAGTGCATCAGGCAGAGGAATGGAGGTGGGGATGGAGCGTGAGACACACACGTGCACATGTTGCTTGCGATGTTTAATAAATTTGGACCTGAAACATCTATACCTTAATATATGTTCATTTATCTTTGGCATGCAGAGGCAGAATATTCTTAGGTAGACTTAGAAAAGGCATGTAATCTTGGCTGTATTTTTCAACTCATAGCTATGACTACATTTATTTTTTTTTT
>NDGM011187835.1:0-13647 GCA_002564305.1 Octomys mimax
GCCCTTCCCTGGCAAGCGCAAGGACCTGAGTTCAATCCCCGGTTCCACAAAAAAAAAAAAAAGTTGGACTTAATTTTTCTGCATCTCTTGCAAAACCATTAAGGAGACTTTGCAACTTTCTAATTCCTCAGTAGACCAGTGGGCTAAAAATATCCCAAAGTCCTGCTTTACTGTGGCCTCAAAAGGGGCTGGGAAAGGACCAAGCTGTTAGACCCCTGAAAAGACTCTCACATCTCAAATAATGAAACAGACATCCCATTGTTTGCTCAGTACCCACAGACTACCTAAGTTTTCCGAGGTTTTTTTTCCTCCCCTACTGGCTCAAAAACTTTTGAGCCATAAATTGAGCCTCTGGAAATAAGGATTCTACAAAACACATTATGAATTAACACTATACATTTCTCAGAGCCAACATCCTGAAATGTGTAAACTTGTAGTTAAGATTCCTTAAGTGAATACAGCTGTGATTCACCAGGCTTTCCCAGCAGTGTTTAGTAGAGGTAAACGTGTATGTACTTTGTAGCAATCCAAACAACACTTCATTTTGAAACAAAATGTCAAATTCAGTTAAAAAATGTAACCTAAAAGTCACAAAGGGTTAACTTGGCTTCTCTATATTCCACCTGATTTCACAGCTCCAGTATTTGTGAGATGACTGTTAGCCTAGTCTGTTCAACACAGCCAGAGATCCAAAGAAAAAAGGAAGGGCTGGGAAGCAGGAATTTAGGGTCCACTTTCAGTGTGCCTTCATTTCCAGAGCTGGGCTATTTTTGTCTTTGTTTTTAGCAGCAAAGTGATGCCTGCTTCTATACCCAAGAATCTGTGAGGAGGAAGGCATAGGGACCACAGGCACAGCTGTCCAATCTACATTCATAAATGCAGGTGTTGCTCAGACACAAAACAGAGGTCAGCTGAATACTGCTCCTAATTAGCTACCTTTTCTACTAGGATTTTTCTTTGTAAAGTTATGCACACAATTTGGTTTCAACTTAGAGACCATTTTTAGATCCCAGCATGCTATGCAGCAAGAAATGGGCTGTCATTATAAAGCATAACTTACAGCATAGTTAATGTTGCATGTTTTTTTAAAACTACAATATACCTAAGACAAATTCTACTCTACATACATTATACACCATTTCCCACCTATTTCTCAATATTTAAAGAATAGAATTTAGCCAGGAGTAAAAAAAAAAAAACAAAAAAACAAAAAAACTTTTTATGTATGATTGGGAAGAATTTTTCTAAGATTACATTCACAACTTTAACAATGAGGCCAAAGGACTTTGTTAAATGACACAAGAAGAAAAGTAGTAGCCTTTTGCTATTCCCTGCAAGGGCACATCCTGGGATTTACTACACGGGTTCTCAGAAGGAGGCTGGTATCTAATTCAATGCATTAGGAAGCCCAAGCTCAAATAAAATGACCACAAAATTCTATCAGCAAAAAAGCAGCCGTCGTACATGTTTATCATAATAAATTGTTGTTGCAGAAATAATACTCTTAAAATTTAAAATTTAAACAAATCTAGCATGTGCTATCACAGGTTTATTTCTCTATTTGAAAAAAGAGAAAACATAGCATGGCAGAGCTTTGGAATACGTAAGTAAGAGGGAAGACTGCAGAGAAGACAGGTATTTTATACACACTAATGGGTTCCCAGCAGTAGCCACAAAGTCACGGACTAAATAGCAAATCCCTGCAACTCTTGGGCTTTTCAAGAGGTTCAGAGATCTGCCCCAGTTACTCCTGGAAGGAAGTGAAATATAAATGGTCCTCCTCCCACTGTTGATTTTACCTGCTGTAAGTATTCCAAATACTAATTCTTATCCTGGCTTGCAAATACTCATTTTTCAACCATGTATACTGTGGAAGCTTTAAATTTAGTTTGATTTTAAACTTCACAGTGACTTTTAAATGCTGGGCTCGTTTTCTAAATGGTACTCAGTGTATTTCTTTAAAGGTTCACCATAAGGTACAGTCACTTTGCAAAGTGTGACTGTATCACCAGGCTGCAAATACACCTGGCTTGATTTTATTTACTACCAATAGCCCATCGAGATTAAGATCTTCGACCCCTCAGAATTCGAGAAATACAAAAAGCCTGTTCTGTAGCCATCTTCTGAGTTGGAATGTGAAGTATTTTGTTGTGGTAAATTGGGCTTTGAAGAAGAAAGCTCTGGACCCACTCCTGAGATTGCAACCCCAGTGCTCAGTATTTAAAATGAGGGCCCCAGGGTTTTGAGGATTATTTTAATCCCCCTTTATTAAAACAAAATGTATGTCCCATGTGTCCTTCTTCCCACCCTCTTCTAGAGCATCATGGGCCTCTCCCAAGGGAAAGTGAACTTGTCTGTCGATCTTCCCAAAAGAATTCCAAACAAATTCTTCACTTGCCTCCCCTTTTCAGTGAAGATTATGAGCCTAATTCTTAGAGACTGCTACTAAAATTCTACCCTGCTGAAATCTGCAGCCTAATTCTTTAGGCATTGTGTTTTTGGCAGAATGAATGTGACCCAAATGTGCAGGAGATTATTTGATGCAACAGTGCTTCTTGCAACTCGGTGAGGCCACGATTAGCATTTCAGCACTGCAAATCTTAGGCTAAAAAAAAAAAAAAAGGCATACTGTTTGCTTCAAGAAAGGGCAGATTTTGATCTTGTATTATGGAAATGCTTAGTAAAATGTGGACCATTTAATGAATTAAAGAAGCTTGAGAGATCAATAAAAAATAACTAAGGACTAGCAATTTGAGTACTTGGTGGCAAAATGCTATATATAGCAGTTAAGGATTGAGAAAGTGTGTGTGTGTGTGTGTGTGTGTGTTACCATGCATTTCACTTCCCATCAGTGGTTCTAAGAGGACAGGACATCTGTCTTTAAAAAAAAAAAAAACCAGAAACTTTAACCATGGCTGTTCCTGTGTTTACCCACCATGCATCTCACAAGGGTTTGGCCATGTGAGCAATTCTGCTTTATATAATGGTACTTTCTCCTCTTGTCAAGATCAATCCATTCTAACATAGTGTCAAGAGAGACTTGATGTTTTTCTTGACTAGAGTTTGTGGTTTGAGTTTTGGTAAAAAGCAACAGCAATATTCCCCACTGGGACCAGGAATTGAGTGGACTTAAGCTTTCTAGCCATTCCTCTGAAGCTAGCTGTTCAGCTCTCGGAAGGCCCCCGAAATCCCTCTTTTGTGGGTCCTAGACTGCACCCTCTATTACAGGAAACCAGCTTCCCATTAGGACACCAGCTGTGGTCACGGTGTCATCAGATTCACACACCTTCCAAGAATGCAAACACTAAGCCAAGAGAAACTGAAGAACAAGTTACACATTAAAAGGGGGTCCCTTATTCCAAAAGGTTAAACATGACAGAGAAGAACAGACAGACAAAGAACAGGGGTAGAGCAGGGCCAGGGCGCAGGGTGAGGCTAGTGGCTGCAGGCGCATGCGCGCGTGGGGCAGGGGGTGCGAGGCCACCCTCGCGCTTACCTTGTTCCTCTTGAAGTAGGCTCGCCGGCAGGCTGCAAAGCACTTCTCGCTGCAGAAGCTTTTCACTTCGCTTCCCATACTCAGGGAATAGCGCTTGATTCCCACTTTCTGGCACCAGGCACACATTATTTGTACATTTGACACATCATCTTCTATAACAAAAGTATAAGAAAAACGTTCACATCAGAAGCAAACATCCCTTCAAACTTAGACATGCCCTGGCCCTGCTAGAGCTCCTAGCTGTGATTCGTTTTCAGACCTCACCCATCTTCTGACCAACTAGGGTTGCCAGCTCTTGCAGTAGCGAGGAGGGGGACTAACGTTTCTTAAAGACATTTTGCTTTACAACCAGAGCAGGATTGCAGAGGCACAATAGGTCCTAGGCCTTCTCACCTAGTCTCCACCTGCCTTCCTCAACCAGCCCCCGTAATAAAGGGATCAAGCTTGTAAAATTAATGACCCGTTTTTTACAAAGGTCTTAAGTCCTACCAGATCCGTGTTGGGTGGGACAATCTGTAGAGTGCTAACCTACAAAAACGATGCCCTCACTTGAACCTCAGCAGTCAAGCCAGCTTCTACCACACTGAGCTCCCTATAACTGTCAAATGACACAGGCTTTGTTTACTCCTGCAACATGATGATTCCCAAACCAGGTGTTTAGTCAAAGACAGGAAAGTGGTGAGTGGCCAAATTCTGGCAATGGAAGACACAGGCCGGCTCACTGAGCAATTTCCTACATGGCAGCTTTCCAGAGTGGCTGTTCACAGGGAGCTGCGGGCCTGTTGATGTTCTCCTGCACGTGGTGTGGATCACGGCCCCTAGATGGAGTCATGTTAATGGCAGTGTCAGATCATTCTCAGGTAGACTGATGGGATGTTTTGAGTGATTTCAGGTAGTCTGTGAATATTTCTATTATTCAAATTGCTGCGTTTTCTTGCTTTTGTATGAGAAGAAAGCAAATTTAACTAGCACAATGAGCCAATGATATCACAACCATTATTGATTAAAACAAAGACAAGCTTTTAAAGACAGTTAATAAAATGCAGACTAAATCATACCAAAGGTGAGAATAAATTATGACAAAAACAGGGATAGCTACAGGGCATGGTGGTACATGCCCATAATCCTAACACTCTGGGAGCCTGAGGCAGGAGGTTGAGCCCAGCCTGGGCAACTTAACAAAACTTTGCCTCAAAAAAAAAGGAAGGGGATGTAGCTCAGCTCATCGTGAAAACCCTAGAGTTCAATCCACATTAAGAGGTCAGGGATAAGATGGGATTGGGATGGCGATGTTCAAATGGAAAACGCTGACCTCTTTGGGGAGAATAAACAGAGATTTTTTTTTTTCTTTGCGGTACTAAGGACAGACCTAGTGGCACTCTACCACTATGCTATACCTTAGCTCAATTTTCTTCCATTTTATATTTTATTTCAGAGACAGGGTCTCAGTAAGGTACCCAGGTAGTACTCACACTTGCTATACTTCTGCCTCACTCTCCCAAGTTCTAGGATTGCAAGGGTGTGCCACTGTACCCAGCTGAAAGGAACTATAAAAACCTGAGAAATATTTCCTTGCTGTCTTCTAGGGACTTTGGCTATCTCTTGAGTATTCTCCATTCTTCAAGCTCTCCGTGTGTGTATGTGTGTGTGTGTGTGTGTGTGTGTGTGTGTGACTGGTTGCATTATTATCCATAACTCTTCCTCTTCTGTGAAACTGGATTTCTGTTTGTGTTTATTTTGTTTTTTTTTTTTTTGGTACTAACCCAGACTCATGCTCCAGACATGAATGGTAATCACAAAATTCCCAACAAGCTCTGGTATAGTGTTGTCTGATTTCTGAATAAAATCCCCCAAAGACTAATTGCTAAGCAAGGTCTGGTCCATGAGTTGTTGACATATTCATGGTTCATAGAGTCTGTCATGCAACCATTCCACTTCCAGGGAAAAGATTTGGTTTGAGGCAGTGTGGTCATCAGCCTGCAAAATTAGAAGCAAACTAATTTGTAATGCAGTGATATGGCTTCTTTTCCCTTGAGTCTCATCACTCAGAACTATGTGCAATACTTTATGTACCTTAGTGGAATAAATATTGTCATTTTAATGACCTTTTCTATTTCACAAATTATAAACTGTGATCTATTGTTAATTATCAAATGAGACAGTGTAAAAATTATTTTGTTAGTCAAACATTTTTGATAATGTAACTTCCTTTAAATGAAATCAATTGCTTCATTTAAGTAATTGTTTTGAATGAAAACAATTACTGCATGTAGTAATTTATTCTATTAAGAAAAGCTTTTATTTATAGTTTATATTATTTCTACTATAGCATGGTATTACATGCTGTTATGGTATTACATGGCAGGAAAAATTAATAAAACTTTACAATTTAAAGAAAGGCAGAATTTTCTTAGAAATAACATTTTAAGAGCAATTCTCAATCATCAATTAACTACCACTAATAGTTTTTATTTTTCCCAATCAATTAAATGCTTTAATGTCTTAAATTTCTGGGAAAAAAGAAAGATGATTCAGCAGAGCACTCCCACCAAGGCAATAAGCTGGCAATAAGCTTAATTCTGGTGAAGTCTGTAAGGAAAAATATTTTTTTATGGAAGAAATCCTTTGGTCTTACAGTTCAATTGAGACCGACTCCCCAAGGAGCCACACGGCACTATCCACTGGGTTCCCCTCATAGCTTTTCCTTCAGTTGTCTAGTTTGAGAAATAAAACATGAGATTTGATGTTAAAGTCTTTAAGTCTTTGAGTCTCATGAACTAAAAGTGAGAAAAGGTAGAAGGCAATACTATCAGGAGGCGGCGCTAAGCCAGCCCTGGGCCTGGCCTGGAGGAGGGTGCTTGGGGCCCACAGGCAGCTCCAGGGCCTTTCTCAGGCTCTACAGCATCATCCACACAGGCCCACTTGTCATTCCCTAAAGAGCAGAAAGGATGCACTCTTACCATACACCTAACAAATAAACAAAAAGTATAATTTTAAAACATTTTAGCTTCATAAGTCATTCTTTCTATAAAGCAACAGAATGGGAGCGTGAGATGAAAGAATTGTGTGCTTTTATAACTGGCAGGTGGAAAACTCTTGGAATGGTTGTTATCTGTTTTGTTAAATAAACTAGTATTTTCACCCATTTTTGATATAATTGTTTCATAAAGGCAATTACTTTGGAAAACATCCATGAGATTTCTCCTTTTTTGTCACCTAACTTATTAACAGCTAATGATCCCAAAAAGGGTGATTTTAAAAATCTAAGAAAACATTTTCATATAGTTTAGATATTCTAGTCTTGTAAGTCACAGGCATTATTCTTAAGAAACTAGAAAAGAATTGTGAGTATTTGGATTAGTTTTGCCAACTAAATACAGTTCAAATTCTGCCACCAGATATGACATTGTGTCCCATCTTAGTATGACTATACCTCTAAAAATGTGAACTTTTTTTTTTTTTGGTAAATAATTATAGCCTAACGGATTGATTTATCCCAACTATATCTTTTTCTTTTTCTTTTTCTTTTTTTACCTGAAACCTGGTAATGATATTCATCCTTTACACTGGCAAAATAGAAAGCCCTATCAATCTAACTTAATCTGCTGTACATATTTTTATTTTTAAAAATTCCTTCAAACTAGAGATAACCTAGCTTCCTATCTCTTATCTAAGCTAAAGATAAGAGACTTGATATTGCCTCAACAAAGATTCACACAATTTTTATAATTCATTAACATAGCCACTAACCTGGTATTCTTCATAATGAACAACACAACAGCAAATACAGAATGTTTACAACATTAAATCACATTGCCAGAGCAAAACAGTTTATAGGACATGATAAAATTTTCATATGATGTCATATAAATGTGCATCAGTCAAAATATACATGTTTCAATTAATCATGAAAAGTTTGTACTACCTCTTTAGGATTTAATTAAGCAGGATGTTTAGAATGTTTTCTTTCCAATCTAATGTTCAAAGAGCTGTAGAACACTTTCCTACTTTACATTCCATAATGGAAAGTTTAGGTTAATAACTCTAAGATGAAATCCAATTTGTATTTATTTATTATAGTGCACAGAAGTATGAGATCAAGCATTTCTGGGATGCCTTGCTCAAACTGTATCAGCACTTGCCTTCTCTGGTAACTCTGAAGGATAAGGATTCTTCGTTGGTCAACGAATTTCTTGAGGTATTTAAGTTGCAGCTATAAACATACCTACTATTTTACTTGACCAGAGCCCAGAGAAAGTCAGGAAGACTTTAATGTACACCAAGCAGTTAAGTTCTAATTTTAATTGTACCTTTCCTGGGAGTTCAAGAAGGAAGAAAAATTCTCGAGGTATTTTCAGATAATATGTATCTCTTCCAGCAGTTCCTAGAATGCCCACATCCAGTGATTCGTTTTGAGAGAATTAAATTTAAGACAAATTACAAAGCAGTCTGAGCAGTCCCCCATATGGACACATGAAATGAAAGTATGACCTGGGCAGCACTCTGTCATTCTATTTGTTGGAGCAACTAAATTTAAGAGGAGAATAAAGGGGCTAGAAGTGTAGCTCAGTAGCAGAGTGCTTCCCTAAAAGCTCAAGGTCCTGGATCCAATTCCCTGAACCTCTAAAAATTAAAATAAATATTTTTTTAAAAATAGAATGAAGAGATGGTCTAGAAGACAGGCAAGTTTGCTTTCTCTGTAGTTCTTCTGTAAAGAAATTCCTGTCTGGAATAATCCAGTTCCAAATACTTCAAGACACTACAAATTAAAAGTCTTTAAGAGTCCTCCAGGAGCTTCTGTACATAATTCCTTATGTTCTAGAATTGAACAGAAAAATACAGCCAGGAGAAAACTGAGCCACTGAACTGAAAGGCAAATACTCATAGATAGCCATTACTCAGTACTTAGTAAGTGTCGAGCACAGTAAATTTTAGCATCACCCAATATCGTTTAATCTTAACCACAACCATCAACAACCACTGTACAGTGGGGAAAGAGTTCAGGGGTAACTGGCTCCAACTCATGCAATAATCATATACCAAAGCTTAGATGGAGACCAGGTTGTCTGACTCTGAGTCCAGCCCTTTTCTAAGCATATAAGATTACACACCATCCACAAAGACTTCCCTCCACAAAAAAGGACGAAGAGTTGTCACAGATTCTGACACTCACAAAGCACACTGCTCAGTGACATGCCAGTAGACAAAGAAAACGAAATCAAAAAAGTCAAAACATCTTTGAGGAGACAGCTGAAGTGCTATTCAATCAATATTTGCTGACAGATATTTTTGAAAAACAAGTGAAAAGCCCACGGTGCAAGCTTTCACTTCTCCATGATTATGAGGCATGGATCTGCTGCAAACAGTTCATCTGACCTAGGACCAGCAAGTTCTACTTAATACCAAATGACTGGACAGAATCAGCAATACGTGCTCTCAAGAATCAGTAAGTCTAACCACAAGCTGGCAACTTACTTGCCAGCCCTTTCTTTTCTAAGAAAGGGGCATAGGGCCGGCGATATAGCTCAGCGGACTAAGCGCTTGCTTAGGTAAGCACAGAGGCCAGGGTTCAATACCTGGCTCCGACTGCCGTGCCGGCCCCACCTTCGGGTGCACTGAGCCAGCGATGGAGTCCAGGCGCGGTGGCGCGTGCCTGTAATCCCAGCACTTGGGAGGCAGAAATCAGGAGAATCGCTACTAATGTGGGCTATGTAGTGAGACCCTGAACCAAAAAAAAAAAAAAAATCTAAGAAAGGGGCATCTTAAGAGACCACAGGTAAGAGTAACTTTCCATGTGGGTGAAGTGGGAGACCACCTCCATTTATAGCTTCAAGGATGCAGCAAGAATATCCTACCCTCAAACAATTACCCTTCCATTGTCAAAACTGATTTCTGCCATTAGGGGATCATTTCTTTTGCTAAAAGTTTCTAATATCACACTAAAATACAAATATCTCAAAAGAAATGAGGTCAATGCATATCTGAAAGCAATGACTTATATTTTAGAATGAGTGGTTCTTTCTGCAGGACAAGTTGTTGCAGGAAATGGGAGAAGTGCTGGGATAGGGTTCCAATTAGAAGGTGGAGGAGCACGGGAAGCCTCTGGTCACTATCTTCCGTAGCCAGGGCACCCTGAGAGCAGCCAGATGAAGGCAGAGTGGACAGAAAAAAGATCTCACTGCAGTACCACATGAACCACTCTTGACAGTGCCTTTCCAGGGTGAATATAAAGCATGGTAGTGTTGAACAGGGTGCAGAAGAATGGTTTATTGCTAGGGGGAAAAAAAGCGACAGGCAGATCCCCATATGACAGTCTCAAGGGGATGATTTTTTAAAGCAAATGAGGCAACAAATGTATACTGCTTTGCAAATCTAAGTCACTACAGTTCGAAAGGTAGAGAGATGGAGACAGAGACACTGCGAATATACTGCTAGTTTGGCAATGTGGGCAAATCACTCACCTGTTAGCAATGCCCACCCTAACTGTAGGTATTGTGAAGATCAAACTGGAGAAAGTAGGCACTTTCTTTATGTAAATGAGGCTTCTTTAGAATTACTAGCAATTATAGCCACAAGAAAAGGCCAAGCGTCAGTGATACACAGCCTGGCAAGGCCTGGTAACTAGGTGCCAGGCTCTTCAACCATTCCTTTCCACTCCTTGAATATAAGAAACAACCCAATAACTAATTAAATTTTACTCAGATTAAGAATAAAATAATTCACATAAGTAAAAACCATACAGCTCTTTTTTAAAAATTACTTAATTTGAATTAATAGTTAACAAGATATTGTCAAATATATCACTATACTGCCAGATATTCTGGAATTAATAGATGGGAATTCTTTGCAGCTATTATATTAATAATCCACACAGGGATGGAGCTTCTGAAGGGCCTCTCTGGCTTGCTCTTTAACAATTATATCAATAAAAACTACAAATGTCTACCTCCTTGGTAAAAGAATCACCAAAAATTCCCAAATAGTGGGGTCTGAATTAATAAAATTTTATTGACCTTATTTCATATTAAAAGGGTTATATGCAATTAGATGATAGAAGTCCTTACAACTATATGTATCTTTATATTATCTAAAATATCCCTAATTTTCTTTTGAAAGTAGATTTGAAGTCATTTTAAAAATTTAAATAGTCCATACACCTCTGAATAGTACTTAACCCCCCAAAAAATGTAATCTCTATACATAAGCTAAAATTTGGTTCCAATAAGTCAGATAAATAAGCACAAATTATTCAAAAGTGAAGACTGTGCATGCTGACGGACGCCTGTAATCCCAGCACTAGGGAGGCTGAAAACAGGAGGATCACTACAAGTCCAAGCTGCATAGTAAGACCCTGTCCCAAATACATTTTTTTAAAAAAAAGCAAGAAAGAAAAGAAAAGTGACAGAGTTGGGCCAGGGATACAGCTCAGTGGCACAAACGCTTGCCTGGCAAGCACCAGGTTCTGAGTTCAATTCCTCATGCCAAAAACAAAAACAACAACAAAAAGGACAGAATTCAAAATGACATTTCAGCTTTGTATTCGAACTTTTCTTTTCTTTCTTTCTTTTTTTTTTTTTTGGAGGAACCGGGGATTGAACTGAGGCCCTTGTGCTTGCCAGGGAAGGGCTTATTCTACTGAGCCATCTCCCTGGACCTGTATTTGAACTTTTCTAGTCAACTTAAAATTATTTACATATGTATTCTATGTAGAGCTACCTAAGTGAGTAAACAGATCAGATGTGATTCCAGAAATAAACATTTATGTGCAGTTCTCTGTGTTAGGTGACCAGTCAGGGATAGTAGGGTGAATAGGAAATGGCTCTGTTCTGAGCAAAGACAGGTGTGTGGCTCCACATGTGACAGACACAGAACAGTGGGAAAAACTATAGGAGCCACTAGAAATGGTGGAGAGAGTGCAGCATTTGAATTGGGTCTTCAAAGATTGGAGGTGGATGAAGTTCAAGAAAAGTAGAGAAAGGACAGAAGAAACCATAAGAAGCAAGAACGAGGGATTGGTAGACAGGAGGGAGGTGGACAGAGTCCCAAAGACATCCAGCCATCCAAGAATGAGTGGCAGGAAAAGCTGGAGATTAGACCTGTGTTGAAGGGGCCAAAGCTGTGGCACTTTGGTGGGGAGAGGGAGGAAGCTCCTTTTTATTCCACAGGTGACAAGGAGCTTCTGAATGTTTCTAGGAAGTATATGACAGGGTCAGAGATTTGTGGAAGAATATAACTCCAGCAGGATGGACCAGAATTTAAAAAATGTAATCTGGTTCTATACCTAAAAGCCCCTGGAAACAATATGAGAGCAGGGTTACACCTCACTCCCCTTGGCATGTTCAGCACGCTGCACAAGGTAGCGTTCAGACCATGCTGAAGGAATTAGAAAATGCAGACAACAGGGGATGAAGTCCTGAAACTATTGTGGAAACAAAGACAATAGATTTAACAATGAAACTAAAACAATGACCAAAATGTAGGGATGGATCTCACCCAGAAATAATTTTAATTACAGAGACTCCATCTTCCTGTGTTCTACTCAAAGCAGACCAAAGAAAAGTCAAGAGTCCCTTGTACAAACTGACTCTGGAATCAAATTCAAACAATGAAGTTGCTTTCCATCCAGCATCTCTTTGCACTTACTTTCACAGCACTTAAACAAGAAAGGAAAATAAAAGGAGACCCTGAAGTCACAAAACAACATAGGTCAAGCATCCCTAATCTGAAAACGTGAAACCTGAATGCTGCAAGAACACTTTCTGAGGGCCAATGTGACACAAGTGGAGTATTCTGAGGAGCTGCAGTCAAAACACAGGTGAACTAAAACTGTTGTGTAAGATTACATTTAGGCTGTAAGGTGCATATCAAGCATAAATGCATTTTATTTTCAGACTTGGGTCCCAGGTCCAAGATATCTTATCATGAATATGCAAATATTCCAAATATGAAAAAATTCTGAAATGTTCTGGTCCCAAAATTCCTGATTAGGGATACTAAATCTAGAATTCTCTCTTAAATACTATTCTGAGCTTGAATTTTTTTTTAATTGGGTTTTGTTGTTGTTGTTGTTGTGTTTTGGGTTTTTTTTTTCTTGCGGAACCAGGGATTGAACTCAGGCCCTTGCACTTGCCAGGGAAGCGCTTATTCTACTGAGTCATCTCCCTGGCCCCTGTATATTTTTGAGATACATAACAATTACATTCCTATTGGGGAATAGGTACATATGTATGCTGTATCTCAATAATTTACTCCCCTAGGCCTCCGTGCTCTCTCCTCTCACCCCACAACAGAACCCCTTCCCACCTCCACAATGTATAAGAACACAGGGTTCCAGCCCTCTGCCATTAATTTGAGTATCTTGCCAAAATTCCTCTGATTTGCCAATGAACGGGCTTCTTCTGTGTCCTCTATTTCTCAGTATTTGCTGCAGAGTCTTTTTATCTACTCACCCTCAGAAATTTAAATAGGAAAGGAAAAAGGTAGAACTTCCAAGTAAAGAAAATCCAAAGTCCTAAATGGAACATTTCTCAAAGCACATTCCACAAGACACTTAATATTTGTGAGATTTGTACTTAACTGGCTGATATATAGATTTCTGCGGTTAACTATATATGAAAAAGATAAGACCAAAAACATTAGGCAACGATATGGTTCCACAGTGTGCAACTATGAATCTTTAAGAAAGAGGCAGTGTGCAAATTTCACAAATATTACCACAAACACAACTTTCATAGAGAATTTACCAAACTGATACCCTTTAGGATACCTCCTAAAGGGGTGTGCTGCTCCACTGCCCTATATTAACACTGAGCGTACACACTTCCATGTGGGTCACTATTATCAGAAAGGTTCTCCTCAACTGCCCAAAACTGGATCCTCAGTTGGCAGGAGTCTCCTTTGTCTGCATGTGGCAGAGAGATTGCCTTGTAGCCAGTTCTGGTCACACTGACCAACACCTACTTTTTCACCAGTCTAACCAAAGAGCCTCGTGATCACAAAGTCCCATGGTATATGCTCCATGCACCAAATACAGAGCATTTATTCCACAGGCAATAACAGAGAAAATGGCAGAAATCAACAATAAGGCAACAGGAAATTAAAACCTCAATCACAAGCTGGCAAAACCATTTGAGTGAAAGTGAAAATAGACT
>NDGM011187842.1:0-21946 GCA_002564305.1 Octomys mimax
CCCAGTTGTTAATTCTTTCAACTGTTTCCCATGCGATTTGATTTCTGTTCATGAAGTCTTTGCTGCTGAGGTCTTGATTGCTTTTTACTTCACCTGGATGAAGGTAGAGGAAGTGGCCCTTTCCTTCTGGAGTGCATGCTTCTCCCGGCCAGACGGTTTCTCCTTGTCAAGGTCTTACGGGAATTTTAAACCGTGAAAGAATAATTTAAATTTCAGACACCTAATAGGTTCTTATGATTGAAAATATCACTATTCCCTAAAGTAATTTGCCAGAAAGTGTTTATAAAGCCAAAGAGTAGCCAACTGACGCAAAACTAGTTCAATTCCATATTGAATATAGAATACTCAGGAGAAGTACACACTGTGTTTTATTCTAGAAATACTGCAATGTAAAAGAATATTGGACACATATTTCTTCACTTCAATTACCTTTCTTCTGTCAGTAAGATATAATGAAGGATGAAGTTTTCATTCTTTCTGGCCTTCTGCACGGTGCTACTGTGGTTTGCAGAGAACACAGTGAGATTCTGGATACAGAAAACGTTCTTCTCATGATGACTTCCACTCCCTTGCTGTGAAACTATGGATAAAGCATTTAACCTTCAGAGAGAGAAAGGGAGGCAGAAGACACAAGTACCACCTATTCCTCAGGATCCTTGTAAGGATTTCACATAAAATATAGTTGTCCAACATTGGACTTTTTAACATCTAAGGCTTTTTTGTCTTTCTATTTATGTAGCCAATATGTACTCACAAAAGAGCTGAATTTTAATATCTGCTCTAATACTCAGTGTTGGGATGGCGCTGCATAAAGAATTAAAATTAGTTCTTAATTTAAGCCTCCAATATCTTTTTACATCAATCTCATTGTTAGCTAATAAAATAACTAGTGGCTCAAAGGTCTCTAAATCAAAATTGCTCATTTAGGAAAACCAACCCTATTCTAAAACGGTATGAGTCTCTGCTGTCTAATGACTTCTTTCTTAGAAGGCCTGTGTGTGTCTATGTAGATAAGGACTAAGTAACACCCTTTATGGTTTCTTGTTTTAATAAATCACATGTCTCTGAGTTACTGATAGAAATATGGGTAGGCAAAAACTAAACCTACAGTGTGTTGCACCAATTACATGCTATCAGCTTTAATAATATCAAAGCAAAGACACCTACAATATGACAAACCATTGATTTTATTGTGCACGGTTTTTAGGAGAGACAGAGCTAGGCAAAACTGAGAGAAGCTGGGGATGGGGATGTGGAACGAACTTCGGTTGCACTTCGCCCCCCACGTGAGCGCTCACGCTGCTGTGTGGCGTTCTCAGTGTCCGTTCACCTCCCCACTGGATGGATTCTCACTGTACTCTCTGCACACTCACAAACCCGGTGCTCTGTGAAGAGCAAAAGACCGAGGTCACTGTCCCTCTGTTTGGGACCGTTTGCGCAGTGCGACAAGCCAGACAATCCCCAGATGAAAACAAAACCCCAACCCTGTTATGCACCTCCAGGAGCAGAGTTCCCGCGGGCGCTGTGTGGATGGGTGCTGGGTGCACCAGGGGGCCTCGCTGGCAGGCAGGGCTGGAGAGCGGCCGCGGAGGGAGGAGGACTGAGCGAGCTGTGACACAGAGGTGGCGGTTGTCACCCCTTCTCCGTGGTTCCCAGAGGACTCCTCAGCGAGCCCTTCCGGAGTTTTCACTTTTAGTTCCCCTGCTTGTCCCGCCCGCAGTTTCCCTCTGTGCAGGTCCACTTCTATTCCCCATGCTGATCTGGACATTTTGCTGTCCCAGAACTGCTAGTCAAGGCCACTTCCCATACTGTTGGTCCCGCCTGGCTCTCTGTGCAGTCCGCTTCTCTTACAGCTGGAGAGTCCACCTGGCTCGGTCCCAGGGTACTCTGCAACACGCCTGCCCAGGCCAGCGGAAACACAAGAGGGCGGCTTCTCCCTGCCTCCCTGGCTGCCTCTCGCGCAGATCTCCTTGGAGCCGCTGCGGGGCTCTTCCCTGCGCTGCAGACATAGAGGAGTGCACGAAGCTCCTCTTTCCCAGGAGCCATCTCACTCTCCAGGTTCTAGAGAGAACCACAACAGGCAGGCAATCATCTGCTCGCGTGGGGGCTGGCAGGTCCTCCCTGCAGGGCAGGTGGGAGGCCAGAGGCCACAGGAAACAGGTCCACAGCCATCTGCAGATGAAAATATTCCTTCCAAGGAATATTTAGAGACCAAGTTTCTTTCTTTTGAGAACTTGAACAAGAGTCGTCCACTGTGTTGTGGACAGTGACACACTTGTCAGAGTCGGTGACTTCAGTGGCACTCACGGTGATGGCTGCACTAGTGTTTGACCACATGCCTGGGAAGCGCGGCATAGTCTAGTTGATTCATAGAATTACCTCTTACTGAGTCAGTCCACTTAGGGAGAGAGAAGAAGCAAGGATATCAAAACTGATATTTTTTAATGACATAAGGCAACATGTTTGGCTCCCTTGCTTCTCCCGTGCCACATAGGAACCCTGGGAACCACACAGCAAGCAAGCAGGAGACACCTGAGAAGTGGAAGGAACCCCGCACAGGTCCTTTTTGAGTCGCATTTTGTGAGAAGCGTTGTGATGGTATTAGTGAGAAGCAGGCAACCAGTCCACAGCAGAGCCCAGAGCTCTCAGCACATGCTCGTCCCGTGGACTCTCACTTTCGCTGCTTTTTGGGAGACTTGGACTATGTTGTTCACCTCGAACCTCCAGAGCACACCTTTCACCCAGCAGGTACTTCCTAGATCTTCAGATTGAATTACAAACTCAAAACATAAATAATTAAAAAGCAAAAGGAAAGGCAATAGGAAAGAGAGATGGATCTTTCAGAAATGAGAAAGAGATAAAGAGATAGTAGGGGAAGGGGGAGGAGATGAGAAAAGGAAGTAAAAAGAATTAAGGTGCGCCATGTTCAGGCACCAACTCCTTGTGGTGAGCGCCACTTTGTACTGCAGAATGCACTAATAACAATAAAAAGTTGGAGAAAAGCAACAACCAGAGAACCTGTTTATATTCTATGGAGAGTCATGACATAAGGAGCCATGAGTTTCATGAAATTCCCATTCTATAATAATAATATTATTATTTTTAATTATAAAACAAATACCACTAGATTTCCTTTCCCTTTGAATTTGAAATGAGTAGACTGAGGGAAAAATTTAGATTGTTAAATCTCTTGAGATAGATAGATGGACAGATAGATAGATAGACAGACAGACAGATTCCACTGGAATCAAGAATTGTTCATAGTAAACCACCTCAACACTGTATCTCACTATGAGGCATTCTCAGGTGCATAAGGAGAAGGCTTCTTTATGGACCTCAAGGATATCACAAAATTATTGCTTTTTCACTGCAGTTATTAGACTCTGAAAGATCAATTTTGGGGGGCAAGCCACCTGGTTTAAATTAATTTATGAAAGGGAAAATGTCCAAAAGAGGGTGCTGTCCTGGAGCCCCTGTGCTGGTCAGAAGGACATACCACTATGGCCATGTCAGAATAGACACATCAAAGCTTTTTTCTTTCCTCCTCATTTATTTTACTTTGGGATATTGCATAGATTACAGTAGAATTAGTAGAAATGTGAGCTAAACAATATAAGAAATTCTTCATTAGTGTGTTTTCTTAAAAGTTAGATATTCAATGGCAATTTCATTTTTCAGCAAATGCTTAATGTTTCATTAGAAATTTAAAGTTTGCCTGGTCTCATATTATCTATAGTCATATTCTACAATATATCAATTTAGACCAAAAATAAAAAGAGACTTTTAGTGTATACATACTCAAATGGTTTATAGACACTCCCAAATATCCATGATATGTGACAATTTGAAATGCAGCAAAGAGCAGATCTGAATCAAAATACTGCACAGCATATAGGCAAGAATGATCTAGGCAGTGAATAGCTTAGTAAAAGCATCTTTTAGCTGATGATTACCTTATGCTCCTGACAGGCCCCTTCAGTGCTGTAAGTGAGAGGGATACCCTGAACCTGTTTCCAACCTCAGCTCCCACTCATGAGCTATGTGATGTTGGTCCACATTTTGGTTCTTTCTCTTTCATTTGCAAGAATACAATACACAACACCCACAACCTGAAGCACAAAAGATTTACTTAGGCTCAGAGTCTGTGGAGGCTCTGCGTTGAGTCAGCTGGCTCCACAGCAGGGCGTCATGGTGGAGGAGCATCACTGAGGAGAAACAGTCCCTGGCAGGCAGGCAGGAAGCAAGTGGTGATGGGGAAGAGGCGAGGGAGAGAGACCCTTCCAGGCCACGCCCCAGGGAGTCCCTCCCCCACCAGGCTCTGCCTCCCCACAGCACATTCAGCTAGAGACTTGTCAGAGGACTCATCGTGGACAGAGTCACACTCCATGGTCCAAACACCTTCCCAGTGCCCTACCTATGAGCTTATGAGGTTTGGGTCACATCAGACATGTAACCATAGTAACCATTTGCCTGACCTCCCTAGGCCTGTGTGCCCTCAGATATATAGTGGATTTTTCACTAGCAGGAAATACATTCCAAGATATTAGCTTCATAAAACCATATTTAGCTTTAAGCATTGTCTCTGTGCAGAAGAAAGCCATGCCCTCCACTGATTGGTGCTTTTTTTTCCCCCTACTGGATCCTTTGGAGCTGATTTTTCTCTGCCTCAGATCAAGCCAGAAATTACTTAAATGACCCATCTTGCTGAATATCAATCTCACACTTGTTATTCAAAGTACTTTTCATGAAGGTTAAACTTACAGAAAGGGGAGAAAATTGAATTTAAATAATCATGTGTGACTTTCAAAACATGACTTATGCCTTGTGAGTATTAATTTCTCCCTGAGTTCTTGAAAAATATCCAAGCCAACTTTTAAAGAAGTCAGAGGCAACTGTCTAGTGCATGTCCGTCACAGTTCACATAACAGAACGATTGCTTTTCATAGGCTGGCAGGCACCACAGGGTCTCAGATCTGTCCGGCGGCTGGATGTTAATTAGTGATGGATATAACTGGAAAGGAAGCATTCTTGTCACTTCTTTTCCATGTTTTAGTTATTTGTTTAATCTAGAATATATCTCATTTACAGCTTCAGGTTAGAAGTGAACTTTTTAATTATTCTAATCACCATGAACAGAAAGTCATCATTATGAAAGTGAACACCTAGAGTATGCACCGGTGACCATTATCCTTATGTGTGTGTGTCTATACGAATAAAAAAATAGATATTAGTCTCCTTAGAAGTTTTGAAAATGTAAGAGGTGGATAGAGCATCTGTTTAACATGATTACAAGGACAAGCGGAGCAGAGAGACGATGAAACCGGTGTCCGGCTGAGGCTGAGAGCTCTCGGGTGCTGGATTCTGGCCATGTGTCGGCCATCTGGAGGTCAGAAGGGGCAGAAGCTTCAGGTACACAGGAAGCTTTGAAGGCCCACGGGCTGGGGCAGAGAGGAAGGATGCAGGCAGTAGAGCGGGCCTGGCTGCTCCTCACCGGCTCCTGGGACTGACCTGACCCAGAGCCGCCTTCTAAGGCCAGCAGAGACCACGTGGTGAGCCAGTCCTTTGGCGCTGGGAACTCATTGGAATTAGAAAGTGGCTTTGATGTGCATGCTAATTCTCCTGCTTTTCCAGTTGCTCTGCATGATGAGGCTCTGGAGAGACTTCTGAACTCTGTCTTTGATGGGAGCAGTCAGAAATTATTTTATTTTAGGATTTGGACTAGATCATGTTTGACTTTCAAAACACGACTTGTGCCTTCTGAGTATTAATTTCTCCCTGAGTTCTTAAAAAATAGTCCAAGCCAACTTTTAAAGAAATGATAGGCAACTGTCTAACACATGTCTGCCAGAATTTGTAAAGATTCTGTAGATTTCTGCAACATGAACTTTCTGTATTTAATATGACTACTATAAAAACAGAGCTAACAGTGACTTTCTGTGTGTGTCATGAAGTGGTACACATCAGGAGTTTTAATAAAAATGAGTTAATTTTTATTAAAAATTAACTTTAATTTCCTGAGTTAGTCAAAAGAAAAGTGTAACAAAAATATAACACTAGATGTAGGCATTGAGTCATAGTGAAGACTACGTACAGGACTGTGATAGACACAGACTTGAAATCCACCTCTGCTTGGCCTTGTCCATCTGAACTTTGGCACACTCGATTTCCTCTTCGATCGTTTTTGTTTTGTTTTAAATCTTCATTTTGAAATAGCAAATTTTAGCCAGGTGTGGTCACACACACCTGTCTTCCTAGTAGGTCGAGGCAGGAGGCCAGTGGGGGTGGGGAACATCAAGCTGCAGCCCAGCCTGCACAACTTAGAGACTGTAACATCTGAGGTTTCTGCAAGGAGAACAATACCATGCAGGACACATTTTATAAGAGTATTTTATAATGAATCACCCAAAGAACCATATATGAAGAGTGCATGAAATCTGTCCATGTGCTAGTGACTAAAGAATCCAGCTGAGGGCCTGGATCCCACGATGATGTGCTGTATTAGTCCAGCTGAAAACCTAGAACACATAACAATGCCTTCCACAAGCCCACCTGGAGGCCTAGAGCCCGTGACACGTCTCATGCAGGCCCCTTTTCATGGATCTGTGCTGGGAAGGCCCAAAGATCAGTGGTGGAAGCTACAAAGTCTGTGCCAGCAGGACGAAGGAGCTGGGCCAGCAGGCTGAGGTATCTGCGCTGGAGCGAGGAAGTGATGCTCAAAGTAAGAAGCAGAGCTCCACCCAAGTGAACCTCAGCCATCCTCAGCAAAAATGCATTTCAGAACTCCTCCTCCAGCGAGAACAGCCAAGTTCATCGGGGAGGCCAGCATGAAATGGTCCCCCAGCAGTGTAGCCCAAGAGAACCAGCAGCTCCCACCAGCTCCAACAGCCTCTCCAGTTCTGCCCCTTATTCTGCCAGCAACAGCCCTCAGCTGGGCTTCCCACACTCAGCACCACACTGGTTCAGTTCACCCGGGTATAGTAAGTTGACCACCAGTTGGCAATCCACCACGGAGCTGTAGCAAGACCCAGTCTCAAAAATTTAAAAAATAACAGTAAAAAGATGCAGGGATGCAGCTCAGTGGGAAGGCTCTGGGTTGGAGTCCTGAGACTGCAAAGCAAAAAAACAAAAAAGAAACAGAATATTTGCCAGATTGCTGGTGTTTTGTGAATTTCAAATGAATCACTTCACAGATCAGTGTGTGCCAATTGTTATTTCATAAATAATAGTGAATATTGTTACCTATAACATTTATATTCTTTACTTTGCTTGACACATTATATTGCTTTTGCAAATAGTTTTATTTACATTCTTTGTGTTTTGTATTTAACAAATATTTGCTGATCGAATTGTGTAATTAATTAGATTGTGTTGAATTCTCAAAGAAAAGTCTGTGCTCCAGGTTGAAATAATCATGTCTGGGAATCTCAACATTCATTTCAGTGAGCACCTTTGGGTTCTTTGGATGGCATCTGCATCCATTAGAAATTCAGTTTTCTGTTGGAGAATATGCATGTTTCATTCTGGCTTCTGGAAAGACAATGACAGTGCAGAAAGCACAACTCTGGGACACAAGAGCAAGGCTGGATTTACTCCAGGACGCTGCAACAAGTGGGAGCCCACAGGCTGGAGGACTCACGTGTGAACCAATAAGACCTGGAGCGTGAGACGCGGGATGCAGGGAGCAGGCTTGGGCTGCTGAAGTCCGGCGCCAGTCCTGACACTGAGCGCAGATAGGGTTTCCTGGACGGGGCACTTCCACAGCCCAGAGCTCGGTCTTCTTCCACCCCAGGGCAGGGCTTGGGGGCCTGACCTCTCTGAGGCCGCGATTCAGAGGGATGACTCTCAGATCCCCCAGGAGTGACCCAGGCTAGGAAACTGGGCAGAAGCTAGAGCAGAGATCCCCGGAGAGGAGAGGGCGGCTGCGTGCTCCCCCACGTCGACTCACTGCTGATCACACCAGTCCCAGCCCACCTGCACAAGGGCCGTATTCCCCAGGAGTGAGGGCAGAGGCCAGGGCTTCCGCACTTGGACACAGGGGCTCGGGTGCGGCTCTCCATGTGCAGAGGTTGGTGTAACTGCGCCAGGTCCTATGGAGCAGGCTGCTGGGCGCTGTGGTGTGGCGAAAACTATCTTGGGCAATGAGCAGTCGGGTGACAGAGCAGCGTGCTGAGGCGCGCTCTGGGCTACCTGCTGGCTTCTGGAGAGCTGTTTCTGAGGGAGCCGCACAGTGCTTTTCAAGTTACAGCCTGACCCGCTTGAATAGGGCTTCAGAGTATGGCAAAACATTGCAAGGGCCTGCTCTCCTAGCCCTGGCAGCTCGACTACGGATGGCTGCAGGGCTCAGTTCACTGATTCTCCTGAACATGCAACTATATATCACTTGCAAAGAAATTTAAATAGGAGAAAAAGATGATTTCTGTTTCAGTAGAATTTTTCCTGACTCAGTTTCCCCGATGGCAAATACTACTAAAAGGACCTTTAAGTCTTGCAAAACAGAATCGGATCATGTAAATATGATTTATATTCTGAAAAGAATCATTGTCCACTTAAATGCTCTAGTTACTCTCCTGTATTGTTTGTTGACTTCCAGGTTAATTGGCCCCTGGGCTCTAACTGCCTCTTGGCTCATTAGAGGAACTCTTGTATTAATGTACCGCCCAGCAGAGGGTCTCTGTGGTTGGCCCTGCTGCCAGAGGATTTCTGCCTGGTGAGCTCAGTCGGCTTCCCCAGCATCAGTCTGTAGTCGGGAGGAAGTGACGCTGAGCACGCATTGCCCAAGCACACGTGTTTCCAGTGGAGACTTAATGTGATGGAACTTGCTGGACCGCTATCCACCGCAACACAGGGGAACTCGCTGTAACTCTCAGATAGGGGGACGCTCTTCAGACATCAGTGGGAAGCTTTAGGGAGCTTCCTCTTAGCACGAGCCACTAGCTCACCCTGCGGGAAAGGGAGCAGGGTGGAGTACCACCCTTTGTAAAGACTGGATAATAAACCTTTGCTTGTTCATCTAATTTCTTCATATATTTTCTTCATGAGAAGAATTCATGGTCAGCCAGTTCAGCTTCAAGTCAGAGAGCTGGTACAGAGTGACGAGATCTGCGCTTGTGTGCTGTGTAATGTAACTGTTTTACCACACAGCACACGAGTCCAGAACATTTTAGTTTGAAGTCACCTTTTAGTGCCACTTCTGTGAGGCAGGTAATTTTTGTCTGTGAAACGACACCTTAAACTTAAGAGAAAGAGATAGGTGGCCCTCTGAGCCCAGCCCCTGTTTATAACTCAACGGCTCCACCCCAAAAGCAATTGCGTGAACTTAAGATATTTTCCGAGTATCTAACTTCAGCTAGCTGTATTACTGGAACTCGGATTCATTCCCCAAAAGAAAACCACTGCACCCAGAGCAGGTCCCTTTCGGGACTGTCTCACACTGGCAGAGGCGGGCTGTCCGGGGCTCCAGGCCTCCGAAGGTGACTCCTCTCATTCTTCTGGCTCTGCTCTCTCCACCAAGAAGACCGGACGGAGGGCCTTGCACTGTGGCCCTTGCTCTGCGGCCCTGGCGAGAGGCTGGAGGAGGGGTTTCTGTGCTTGGTCTTCCTCCACAGCTGTGTTAGCAGAACTCTGACTTTCTCTAGGGAGAAAAACAAGTGCTCAAGTGCCATTATTTTCCAATTCAATCATCCATTTCATTAAACTGAAAGAGAAAAATAGCTCCCTTAAGAGATTCCATAACAATATCTAAAACAAAAGGAAGTTGTTATTATTCCGGGTATTTTCCTCTCTTCACCCCTTCACTGTCTAGAAGAATCTTTATACCACTGATCTGAGGAGTGAAATTCGCTCATCCTAAGCAATCTCCAAAGAAACCCTCGTCAAGCACCTGTGGCATCAGGGGATTTATGGGGATGGCCCCTCAGGCAGGAAGCGGAATGCTAGGCAGGCGTGGCTCTACTGACGGCATTGAGCTTCCAAGTCTCGGGGCGCACAGCGCACTTCTGGCCTTCCTTTCCCACTTGCAGTTGTCGCCTCTGGAGTCGTAGGGTCCCTCTTGGGCTCCAGGGAGAGCCTCTTGTACTGTTTTCCTGGAAGTCCTCAAGTTTGAGGGTGTTCCGACGTGCCCCCATCAGATAAGTTGCCCCCATTTGTGTTTCAGGAAATTGTGATAAAGCCACATAAAGCAGTGTTCTACTGTCAGGAAGTCCAAAAGAGAGACCATACCCTGATATCTGCCTACTGAGCCAGAATGAAGCAGCACAAACATTTGTTTTATGTCCAGATTTCCTGATATTAGTGAAAGTGCTTTCATGTCAAGACCTGTCTTTAACAGCAGATAGAATTAGAGAACGTTTCTCCTTCCCACTAACTATCTGTTCCCACTGTTCATTAGGAAAAAGCTTCTGCCCTCACGGAGTCGACTGCACAGCACAGTAAATGCCTGCCACTCCATCACCTGCGTGAGTCAGGTGCTTAACCTCACGCCAAGTGAGCACTCTCTATCTTTTTAAAGAGACTTGAAGACTTGATGCACTTCTGTCTTGAATAATTCAACATACATTGTTGATTCCTGGTAGTCATAAAGCAAACCAGTGTCAGTATGGGGAAAGGGTAGACTCTGAAGGAGGCTGTAAGCAAAACTCATAGAATTCCAGCTAATTCAAAGAACAGTGTAAGGCAGCTGCAAGAATACTAACGAGTCACTGCAGTCGAGTTTCCACGCTGCAGTGTGAATCTTTTGGCACTGTCTTTGAACCTTATTCAAAGTACTTCACTCACGTTTGAATGATGTCTTTTGAGAAGGAGGTCCACACACTTGAATTTTTCTTCCCACCAGTCAGATGACTACAGTGAATTTTATTTATTTATTTAATGTATGTAGTACAGGGTCTACAGGGGCTCACTATGTAGATGTGACTCATAGTGATCCTCCTGTTTTCAGCCTCCCAAGCACTGGGATTATAGGAGCGCACTGAGCCCGGTCTTAGTCACCCTCTCAGTGTGCCCCTGGGATCAGGGCTGGCGCAGCAGGGTGGAGCTTGAACCCTGGCAGCTGCATCTGCCTAAACAGGCACTTTACTCCACTGAGCGATCTGGCCCCCCTTACAATGAAATTTAAAGCTGTATGGTATGCGCTCCGTGTAATATCTGATCGAGTGATGTATGCACATGTGCACCGTGATGCACAGTACCTGGGGGGGGGCAGGCATTCATCTTCCATCCTCTCCAGGGGGGTGGACACATTCTATCAGGGTTGCGATGAGAGGGACTTAAGCTCACAGTGCTGTCACCCCTCATACCTCCTGGGGCTCCTGGAAAGAAGTTTTCCAGCTCTGTGAATTTATTTTCTGCTTGGTTATAAACTGTTAATTATTATTATATTTAGCTTCAAATTAGATAAGCAATATATTTCATTTCAAAATATTAGACAATACAGAAACATAACAAAATATATAGCAATTGGGGACAATCAAATTAATTATAAAGACAATTAATAACATATCTTCTCCATATAAACAAGCACATTATTATATAATATGATAAAATCCTTTTCTGGCTCACAATTATTTCTTGTGCATCCTTCTGTCTATTAGTTCATATAGAATTGTGTGTGTGCATCTGTGTATGCGTGCGTGTGTGTGTGTGTGTGTTTCCAGGACTGAATCCAGGGAATTTGCAGAAAACTGCTGAGCTATATACCCAGCCCTTCCTTTTCATTTATTTTCTTTAGGTTTCTTCTAAATTGTACACTTTGAGCTAGAATTTGAGATCCTCCTGCCTCAGCCTCTTAGAGTGCCGGATTTACAAGTGTGCACCACCACCATGGCAGGCTCAGATCAGAAACGTCTTTACGCTTGTTAGAGTCATATTTTGTAATGTGCCTGTGTGTGTGCATGTGTGCCTGTGTGCGTGCAAGTGTGTGTGATGTGATTTGTTTACTCACTGACCATTAAGGGCCACTTGGGTTTTCTTCTTGTCCTCAATTTAACAAGTAATGAACCAAAAAAAGAAAAAAGTATGCATGTATGTACTTGTGAAGGCCAGCCTTGTGGGTATGTATTCTGACTGACCATGACCTCCCTGGAGTTCACAGGACAGCTGGGCCTGCACAAGCATGTGTGGCCACCTCCAGCTGAGTGCCCATCACTGGGGCTGCAGAACGTGACTCATATTCCACAGAGAGAGAGAAAACATTCGCTTTTCCTTTTTCCCATGCAAGGCTTAGTATAGTTGGCCTGAAACACTAAAACGGTGAGACTTTTCTACGCTACCCAAATATCTAGATACCTATATCAGTGTCACTGATTGTCATGGAAATGAAACTCCAAAGCCCCGGGAAGCATCTTCTCACCACTGTTAGAGCTGCTATTAACAAAGGATAGGGAAGGACAAACACTAGCAGGGATGTAGAGAAAAAGAAACCCTTGCATAGTGCTGGTAGCGATAGAAATTAGCATGGCCATTTTGGAGAACAATCTGAAATTTCCCTGAAGAAGTTGAAAATAAAATGAACACATGACTCAGCATTTCTGGTATGGATATAGAAACACAGAAAATGAAACCAGTTTGTCACAGACACTTCTGCACTCCTGTCTTTATCAAAGCACTAGTGACAGTTGTCAGTATATGAACTCAACCTAAGGGCTGATCAACAGTAAATAGCTAAAGAAAATTGGTGTGCACAATCGCAACGGAATGTGATTCAACCATAGAAAAGAATGAAGTCCTGTGATCTGTGGCAACATGATGAACCCCACATACATGACACTGAATGAAGGGACCCGAACACAGAAAGGCAGATACTACCAGAGGTGGGAAAGGGCCTGGGAGGCCCTGTGGGAGGAGTCTGAATGATGAGGGAGTTACAGAGAATAAATGCCATGTGCTCCTGCCCAGGAGGACGGCTGCTTTCAAAGGATATGCATGGAGTATCACTTCTAGTGGCTATTTTTAAATTTTTTTTAAAAAAGAATATGCAATTTATTACAATCTAGCCAGGGAAAAGGATGCTGAATGTTCTCTTCAGAAGCAAAGATGTTTTCAGATTGCAGGAGATGACCACTCAAATTTATCAGAATCCACTGTGTTCATCTAACACAATAATACACTGCACCCCGGAGAGATGCATAGTCATTGTGTATTAATTAAAAGAAAAAGACATGAGAAATGGTACAGGTATTACAATATGCAAAAGAAGTTGAGTCAGTGGTGATCAGATCCTCCCAGTTAAGACTCAAAGATTCTAGCTTCTTTTGGAATACTTTGTTTTATTTTTGGCAATGATTATCCAAAGCAACCCCAAATACTGACTTATGTCCTCTTAGAGGTTGACAATAAATTGGTCAGGATTAGGAAGTCATGCTTCATATCCACATGATTGGTATTTTCACCTGATTTTTATATTGTATTTGGACATATAGAAATCATGAGTCTTATTTTGAAAATTTCAAATATGCTTACATATGCTTATTGTATCACGTGTAAGAAACATGTATCAATAACATCCTTTACCTCTCAGTCAAAAGATATCACCAAGGAATTTTTATGAACTCAGGTTAAAAAAGCAAACAATAAAATTCTATTCTAAAATAGAGTACTTTGAGGATTAGGAAGACTTTATAATGCTTTTCTCATGACTATGATTTTAAAAAACATTAAAATCACATTTTAGAGAAAAACTATATATATCTCAGAAAGTAAGACCTCAGTAATTTTGGGAAAAACCAAGACAGATAGGTTGTGGCAAAATTTTTTTATTTTTATTTTTTGAAGAATATAAAATAGTGATAGCAAAAACAGCATTACAAATGATGCAAAATTTCACTAATAGGCAGGTGTTTAAGTTGCAGCAAAATTTTTACTGAAAAAACTTACTCAAAATTCAATAAGACATTGACACCTTTGTATAGTTGCAAGCCTAATCACACTGCTGTATATTTATTTAAAAAATAAAATGCGTTCATTTCCATTGCTGCAGGAGCTTGTGTCCATGGGAAGGCTTTCACTCAGTACAGTACAAGTATGGTTTTAAATAATTATCTTGTTCACCTTCACTGTTCAGACTTATCCTCTCCTTTGTTTCCAAAATGTTTTAAGTTAGCAATTTTTATTATTAGTCATAAGTTTACTTTATTTCTTTTTCTTTACTATTTCATAAGTTCAAAACATGTTATTTTATACAGAAACTCTAGGTGCTTCATGGCTGCTGTTTTAAAAATATATCAGGTCACAAGGTGAGGATGTAATTCAGGGATAGAGCCCCTGCAAAGCACGAGGGAAGATCTCTCTCTCTCTCTCTCTCTCTCTCTCCCCACCCCATCTCTCTGTCTTGTCCTCTACTTCTATGTCTAAGTCTACATCTACATCTATATCTATATCCATATTCATCTACATCTAAATATCTATATCTCATTATATACGATATACGTGATAAAAACAAACATCGATTCATTTCTACTTAATTTTATTTGCATAATATTCATTTTATTGATTTTTCATCAGTACATGATTGCAGTACATCATAATGTTTCCATTCCTTGAGAAGAATCATATGTGTGTGTAACACCACGTAACTCCCTTCTCTGTCTTCCCTCTTTTCTGCCTCCCCTCTCCACGAACTTCTTGACTTCTGGTTTTCTTGAGATGCCAATGTGCGGGTGCTTTGAGCTCATTGCCAGCACCGTGGCCCGTCCTGGAAATCTCGGTGCTAGGCTAAAGACACTGCATCTCAAGCAAAGAGAGGTGCTTGGATCCTGGGACAGAGGCCAGAGCTGAGATATTTTCATATAATGACTAATTTTCATTATAAGAAGAGGAGACCTGGTCATACCACACTAAGGAGTGCCACAACCCACAGCAGAAGCACAAGGCTCAGGCGCAGCTCCGAGGGTTACAGCAGCATGCTCTCAGCACTAACTCACTTCCCCTTGTGCTAGTGCCCAGCATGGCTGCTTCCTCCCCAGATGCTAACGTTTCTGAGGGTGGGAACAGCCCTGTGATCATCTTCTACTTGTACATATTTGTTGAACGGAACTAAACTTTGGACTTGGAGGCCTCCCTTTCTCTGCAGATAATTCTAAGTACACTGTTTAATTTATTGTTGAATTAAATTGAGACAGAACTCACTAGAGCTCACCAGAGTGTTTGGTGCCTTCCTTCCTCGAGCTGGGAACACACCAACAACTTGTGTCTTGGTTGCATCATAGTTGCTCATCTGCGGCAGGGGACAGGTAGGGAGCAGGCACAGCTGGCTCTGACCCTTCCCTTCTCATCAGCACTGTGACTGTTCTCGAATGCTGACTGTTAAGTCATGTCGGAATTCTACTGAAGGTTTAAACGAAGTATTTGACTTTTCAGTGTTCTTCCTTGATTCCCATAGAATGATTTCTCCTGCCAAATGCAAACTTACTAATTCTCATTTCTTAATTTGTAGTAGTTCATGTTCATTAATTATAAAGAATTATACCAGAAGAATCAGAAGCTGCCAATAGAATTTTTATTATGGAGCAAAAATGTGCTGTTGTTGTAGCAACTCTCAAGACCAGCGAGCAATATCAGCTGCCCTGCTAACCCCTGTGGGTAGATCACAAAACTTTTAATATGTTTTAACAGAAATGGGAGAATGTCAAGTACTCACAGTCCTTCAGAGAACTGATGGAGTATTTTAAACCTATGCCAAGTACCAAAACCCTACAACTTTCAATTTTATATTTATCGCTTCTGCTGGCATCGGAAGTGTCATCAGACCTCATTTACATCCATGTTAGCGTGAAATCAGGTAACCTGCTTTGAAAATCCAAATTGTCAAACATATGTGTGCCTCCATACATGATCCGCGTGTATGTTTCAAGAACATGTTGAAGTTATAGGTGAAAAAACTTATAAGGAAGGTAAAGCAGCCAAAGATTTGAGGAGAAGCTTTGGCGAGGAAAGAGCCAGATCCGCGAGAGAAAAATAAACATCCTGTTGGTAACCCGTGGTAAATCTTCCTCAGCACCTAGTCTGCTATGCATACACCCATGTGTCTGCACTACCTGCAGACTTTTAGACCTATAACTTGTGCCACTTTGAGAAAAACAATAGCTCTCAGTCAAAATCTGCGGTTTGATTGGTTAGGTGCAGAGCAGAGCAACGCTCTGCTTGACCGCCGCACTCGGTGCAGCTCGGCAGAAATTGAACTGGACACCCAAAAACGTCTTCCGTAGAACAAAAGAAGTAGAAAAATCATGAGCGCCCTGTGCCTGAGCTCACGGCCGTTGCCCGGCACAGAGCAACACCCCGGTGTCGGCTGCGGCATTAGAGGCAGGTGCCAAGTCTCAGAACGTTCGAGAGGTGTGTTAAATCAGGAAAATAATTGGATGTTACGTAGAGCGCCAAGAGCCTGGCCGCCTAGCGCCGCCCGCCCGTGGCTCTCTGCGGGGACTGGGCAGGCTGGGCGAGGGGTGCAGCTGTGACTCCGGGAGTGCGGGGCCTTGCGAATCCTCAGAGATGCCTGCAGCTCTCGCTTTTTAATTTACCAACGTGTCACCCTCCCAGTCTTGCCTTTCTGGGGTTGAGATGAAAGAAGTGAGACATAAAGGAATATTCATTTCTCTTTTTAATTAAACATTTGGGTTGGCTCCAGAATACAAGAAATGCATGTTCACATGCACTGGAAGGATGTCAGGAAAATAGAAGCTTGGCTTGGGAAGGATTGTCTGCCCTGAGGGACTCACACTGACCTGGCTTCTGCAGGGAAAAACATGCGGATCTACATCATATTGTGGCGTATCATATCGTATCGCATCATATATGTCTGTCTATCTATCTATCTATCTATCTATCTATCTATCTATCTATCTATTCACAGGGACTAGACGGATTATTCTATATTGCAATTGCAGAATGTAAATATGACTTGAACCCTTTTAGTTTAAGAGAAAAGTGTACCATTGTACCATAAGAATAGAGTACTGGCAAGTGCAAGATCCTGAATTCAAACCCTTCTCCCCCAAAAAGAAAGAAAAAATGGTCATAAGAACAGAGTAGTACAATATCATTTTGGTCCCTATTACAGATATAAGGATATATATATATATATATATATATATATATATATATATATTCTGTCTTTTGCTTCATAGCATCTTCTTTTATATTTAGGCCATAAAGTCTTTTCTTATTGCATGCTGAAAAAATAATTTACTATATCTATTTTTGCATTTTTAAGAAAATGTTTCATCAATTCATGATTTATGAGCTTTGATGGGGGCTGAGGATATAGGCTCAGTGGCATAGTGCTTGCCTGGCAAGCATAAGGTCCTGAGTTCAATTCCTAGTACCAAGCAATTTACCACTTTATTCTATGCCAAGCCACTTTCTAGGTGGCAGATTAAAATCGGGACAAAAATCACAAGGAACCATACTTTCTGATCTTTGGTGTGTGGAAAGATCAGCCTCAGGAGTCACTCGTGCTCCATGTGCCTCTGAGTGATCTCTCTGGGGAAGTGTCTCCCGACATCCCGATTGGCTTAGGTGCTTTGTGTCCACGTTGGTGAGTTTTATGAACTTTTTTTGTGTTGTAGACACAAGGTTTTTAAAAATCAGGTATGTACTTCACAAATATTTTCTCAATCCAAAACTAGTTCTAAAAAAAATTAATGCCATCTTCACAGAGCAGGGGTTTCTAATTTTACTGCGATCCAAATCATGATGTTTTTTTTTCCTCAACTGTATTTGGGTGGCTGTATCTAGCAGTCCATCACCTACCTCAGCACTGTCGGTTGTACCAGGCTAACCCTAATGAGCTACTTGCACCAAGCTATTTGTGACAAGCTGTTGTACTAACGTGAAAGATCCAGAGCAGGGCTGGGGGGCTGGGGCGTGAAGTGAAGTCTGCTCAGGGCTTCTGTAAGGTAGAAGCATTCGAAATGCAGCGGTCAGCATTAATGGCTGCTTGAGATAGCAGCAAGCAGGGCATAATCCCCCTGCACACTGGCACACCACTTATTTCATACACTAATAGTACTTAACCCTGGGCTTCTCTTCACCTTCTCTACGCATCTATTCTGGAACTGGCCACATGCTTCTTAGAAATTTTCATTTAAACTTTTAGGAATGGGTAAATTCAGACAATAATCCTTTTTAGCTTCCCAGCTACATTAAGGTTTAGGGAAGTTTTCAAGCTCTGGGTATCTTCCTGCCTGGCTTACCCAGGGAAAGTGCTCTTGTTCCATCCCACCCACCTTCCTCCATCCTGTCCCATGTGACAAGTCTGAATTTACCCAAGATGCCCTTGTTGACGGCAAGGGTCCCTACCTGTGTGCAGGCTCCTCTCAGTCTCTTCTCTTGGAGTCAGACACCTCGCCTTTGTGGATCAAGCTATTCTTTGTTGAACACCTGCTTGCATGTCTGCTGCTTCTGGATACAGACATACCTGAAATATTGAGTTAGCGTGCGTAAAGCTCCGATCACCTCACTGCAGCAGTGAATTGCCTATATGCTCCCTAGGTGTGTTGTCCACAAGCCACAGCATTCACCGTCCCAATTTGAACAAGTGCTAGAGCACAAACTCAACATTAAAAAAAAAATTAAGCGTTGAAAAGTGAATCAAGCGGTGTACTGTAAAACAAACAGCGTTCACATTCCTATTTATAATCCAGGTTCCTACAGCTTCTGTGTGGAGACACAAGTTGAGCTTTCCTGAGCCACAATCTGTACCTGGTCCCCTCGGGCCAGACAAGTGGCCTTGACCTCCAGCACAGTGTGGTCTGGCCACATATTTACCTCTTCTGGCCACCTAAACCTGAGTTGGTTTTCCTGAAACAAGAAATATTTTACATTTGTTTTCTTAATATTATGTCTCAGAGGAAATCAGTGTTTTGATAATAAGAACAAAACTAAGTGCAAGATACTTTCCGCGACGGTATTTTTTCTCACGCCTCTGACCTCTGAGTGCCTCAGAAGAGGACAGGTACAGAGCCCGAGAGAAGCCAACCTCACAGAGTGGTAGAGTTTGTGAGTCAGGGAGCAGGCTGTGAACAGCCTACAAAGAAATGCACAAGACAGAAATAAATGAGAAAGGCAAAAACAACAGCTGTGTTTACGTTTGCAAATGTCTTTTAAGAAGTACCACTGTTTACAGTGGCACACAGGAAAAGTAAATGGGAACCAAGGTTGCCAAAAAAGTAATCGATAAATGAAGCCACAGAAGGAGGTGTGGAAAGGGATTGTTTGTGAGGTTTTCTTAACCAAAACAAATGTGAAATCATTTGCTTAAAAGACCATGTCTGATTTGTGTTTTCCTTTATTGTTATCTGTAATTGGTTGTTTAGCTTGGATCAGGAAGGAAGTTGTAGTGACTTCAAAAAGGACTCATCGGCTTCTAATTTATCTCAGCTCCAGGAGATTCTTGACATCTTAAGCAGATGAAATGCTGAGAAACCTTAAGGAATCCAAGTGTCACAGGTTGATGGCCAGTAGCCCACGAGCTGAGAGTGGAGCAGACTCCTGCTTTTCCTCCACTCCCTGTTTCCCACCCTCTGACCTAAGCATGGAGGTCACAGATGTAAATTCACCCAGCCAGTTATCTCATGAATTGGATCCATGTTGGTGATAGGTTTGAAGATCCCAACTACAGGTATTTTGATTCTGTATATAGTTTCCCTGAGAATACTGGTGTGGTTGGGTCATCCGTGCACACAGAGGTGACCCTGGGTAACTCTCATAGAGTGGGCTAAAGTTTCCCATTAGTGAAATAAAGGGAGTGAGTGGAAATGCCTTGCAGGTGGTTCTCCAGGCTAATCTTCTGTGAATATCTTTAATATACCTTTGCCTGGTAGAGCCGGCTCGCTTTAATTATGCATAAATTGCTGGAGTATAAACTCCTTTAACATTAAGACAATGTTTAAATTCAGCATTAGTGGAGAAGTTAGGTAAGCACTATTAGGAAATAGCACTATCTCCAAAGACTTAGGAAAGCAGCACTATTTCCAAAGACTGTGCGTAAAACTGTAGAGTTGTGCAGCTGAGCAGCCTTCTGAGGTGGGTGTCATGCTCTCACCTCGGCACCCGTGGTCTAATTTAATCAGTTTAACCTCAGAGTTAAATAAAGACTGGGCAGTACGTGCACCTTCTCAGGGATGATGGGAAATGGGAAATGTACCGAATCTGGGTTTTTTTTTTCTGAAGTTGAGAAGTGTAAGTCGACAATCACACCATCAAAACTCAGCTTTCAATGAGATGTTTCTCCTGCTGGAACTTAGCAGGATTTTAAACACATTATTTTTGTAAGTAGTGGTATGAGACTGGACGTATCAAATAGCATCCAATGGACCATTCTTAGAATTGAAGGTAATAGGTTTTCTGTAGTCAAGGCAGCAAGAACTCTCAGACTACCAAGGGAAGTCAAAGAAGCAGCATGACATTCCTTATCATCCCTCAAATAAGATTCCTGTGGAACCAAAAAGC
Source organism: Octomys mimax (assembly GCA_002564305.1). Classification (NCBI taxonomy): domain Eukaryota; kingdom Metazoa; phylum Chordata; class Mammalia; order Rodentia; family Octodontidae; genus Octomys; species Octomys mimax. Next base: position 20,443 of record NDGM011187842.1, read on the forward strand.
AGAGAGAGCACTTCCCCACTTGTGCACCAAGTCGTAAAATAGGACACCATATGAGAAAGCATTGCTTAGAATTTTTAAGTGCTTCACTAGACATGCGTGAACCAGGCAGTTTCATTTAGAGGCAGTAAGACTGGCTTGATCGATTCTGGCCCCAAGAGTGATTATTTATATTGTCAGAAAAGAGACATTTCAAAAAAGATATACATTTTGAAAACTTAAAGATAAATGTCACGGAGCACATCGGTCAGGGCTTCACTGGTGTGCTTTGCCTTCCAGCAGAGAACACACTGTGTTCAAGCTCTGAATGGAAGCACCGTCCCTGGAGAGGAGGCCCAGCGGACAGAGGTCCGTGCCAGGCTGTCCTCTGCCTTCTGAGGTGGGTTTGCTGCTGTCTGCATTTTGAGGAAGAGATGCTTAGCTCTGCTCGGACCACTTGGCATTCCAGCAAACTTGCGATCAAAAGGAAAGAAAACAGTGAACAATAAGTTCATGTAGCCTAGCAATTGCACTCTTTGGTATTTACTCAAATGGGCTCAAGTCTTATACTCATGCAAAAGCCTACCAACAAATGGCCCACAACTTTGTTCAATTGTCAAAACCTGAAGAGAACCAAGGTGCAGTTCGGTAAGTAAATGGATAAGGGATTTGTGGCACATCTAGACAATGGGACATTCTTTGGTGCTAAATAAATGAACCATCATCATGAAAAGGCATGAAAGAAATCCTCCCAGTTTAGAAGTGTTGGACGGTGGCTCAACATGCCCCGCACCATGAACACTTCCTCAGGACCACTGAGGCCCGGAGGACACCAAGACACAAGGAGAGCACTGCAGAGGCCTGGCCAAGGTGCCGAGACCAGGAAAAGACCAAAGGCAGAAGGAGGAGGGGGCAGTGGGGAGGCCCCAGAAGCACAAGCCATGGTCAGGGGCATGCAGGGAAGACAGAGAGACTTGGAGACGCACCTGAGGGAGAGAAGGCAGGCAGCAGGAAAGGGAGGCTGGGGAGTCAGGGAGGGCCATGGAGCAGAAGCCAGGCTGAGACAGTGGGTTATCGCATCGCATTTGTCCTGATTTGGGAATCTATGGCAAAGTCAGGTTTGACCTTTGATGCCGTGATAGTTATTGGCCAATAGGTCATAAATGAAATTTAAGAAGCAGAAAGACAATGACAGGAAAGCTGCACAGGCTGAGGTATGATTTCCTGAGCAGCTCTGAGAGGTAAAGAGATGGATCGCCAAGGAGGAAGACAAAGCCAAGCACACAGCACTGCCCTGGCAAAGAGCGACCCACTGTTCTCGGGCACTGCGGAGAGCGGGGAGGATGGAGAAGGCGAGAGAGTGAAATCGCTGGAGGAAAAAACCCCTGGCATTCCCAGAGTTTGGATTCAGACGCGGACCCCCTTGCGTCCTGTTCTGATCCACCACTGTGGCCTGTAACTTCGTAAGCTGTATCCCAAGCTCACGCTCATGCGCTCATGACCCGGTAATTTGTTTGTTCTGCGGAGG